>JAVHNF010095389.1:1123-13543 GCA_034783455.1 Micropsitta finschii | reverse complement strand
GTTAGAAAGGTTAGAAATGGGCAATACTGGGGTACAAATGGGCAAAAATGGTTTGAAAAAGGGTGAGGGTCTGGGGTCAGTGTGTTCATTGGTGAGCACAGTGATATAAAACTTCTGCCGCTGAAGCCTGTGCAATACGTATAAAGAGGGACAAAGGAAGGTTGCTGTTACACAAACCTGATTTGCCTGGTCATGGTCCCATGACACTCATTGGCAGGTAGCTAAATACCAACTTACACAACACCAGAGACAGACATGCAGACTGTCTTGGCAAGCAGTAATTTAGAGACAGATCTAGGAGTAATCATAGATGATCATTTCAGCATAAGCTGCCAGTCAGGTGGTAGCTGAAAAGGCTGCTTACACAACCCTTTTATGTATAAATGAAGCTGTCACCGTGAAGAAGTAGGGCAAGGATCCTGGTATGCAGAGATTGTGAAAGATCATAGCCCATGAAAGATCACCATTATTAGAATGTCTTTAGTCTTTATGGATATTTCCTTTTCTAGATAGAATATATACACATCTATCTATGTACAGATAATTTGCATCTTTGTGGGTATAAAATTGTACATATATACATATGCATATACTTATATACATGTGATCCCTGTACAGTCAGTACATGTAAAACACCAATTGCCAGTGCTCACTTCAAGCCCAGCAAATATGCCAGAGGCACCTCAGCAGATTCAATACACCAGGTTTACATACCTGTTTTTTTGGGATATGGGACATGGGACATGTCCACAGAGCCTTGCATGAGGTTCTAAAACACATGGCCCTTTACACAGAAGTATTCTGGAATCTGGTTTAGTCCAGAGTCCCTTGTTGAATACAAGAACTGTTTTGGAGTCCAAGTATAAGTACTATGCAAACTAAGTTCTTTCTGCCTCTAGTCCACACCAAACGTCTCATGAAGTGGCTGGTGAGACTGTCCTTTTTATAATGCCCAGCTTTCCTGTTCATGCATGTCCCTGAGAAGCCTCCCATAAGTTGGTCTGTCTCTTGGTAACAGTACTTCTTTTAATTCAAACCTCGAGAACTGCTTTGCCCCAATGGTTAAATGTTTGTCTTATCCCAAGTACTCCACTGAAGCAGGTGACTGTCCACACATGAATAAGACTGCAGAATCTTGTTAGCACTGTGCCATTCACCACCAAGAGCTGTAATGCAATATGGCAAAAGCAGCAGGAGAACAAGGGTTGGTTTCACAAATTCCCTGAGTTGTCTGGAGTCAGATCTTCCAAATTTTCAAAATACATTTGGTCTTGTGGACAAAGGCACAGAAAGACCAAGGGGCCGGATGCTGCAGGTGAACAAGCTTAGCTTTGAAACTACAGTGGAAGGAGTAAATTTAAGCTCCTGGGGAAGACTCTGCATGAACTGTGCTAGAGAAAATCACTTTCTTTGAAGTCCTTTGAAGGAGCCAAAGGATAAGGGAGACCCTTTTAATATCACCTAATTTAATTTCAAAAAGGCATTCAACAAGGTTTCTAATCAAGTCTTGAAGGAAGCGAAGAAGTTTTGAGACATGAGAAGTCCTTACATGGATACGACACTGATCAAAGATAGAAAACAGCATGAAAAATATTCAGCTTTCCAGAGTGTGAAACTACTTAGTGATCTGTGCTGCAACTAACACTGCTCAACATGTCCTTAATCTAGTTTGCTGGAGATGCTGAGTTACTCAGGGTAATAAAGATTGGAGGTGATTGTGAAGAATTGCAAAAAGACCTTGTGAAACAGTGACTGCAAGTTAAAATGGGAAATGAGATTCAGCATAAACATAAACTGATGTGTACAGGTAAAAATAATCCTAACCTCACGTTATGTGTTATAACTCATCTGCTACCACTTAAAACACAAAATCCTGCGGTTGTAAAAAAGTTTTGTAAAAATGTCAGTAGAAAGCACTAAACTCAAACTCAGAGAAACCCAGGCAGTTAAAATGTTAGGCAAGAACAGAGATTGTTGCACAGAACTTCATTCCATTATAGGAAAATTACACATGGCTGCTTGGTGAGAGCGGTACTTCCCAAAGTCCATGTGTTTTAAAAGAGCAGTCAATAAAGTCAGCTGGAAAAGAACCAGAGGCAGCCAACACACACCTTGATACCCTGCAATAGCCTTTGCTGCAGTGCTACAACAACCACATCAGTGACAGCATTTACATCTAATCAACTGACTTGGGAAAGAATTATTATTTACAGTCCTATCACAACCTGCAGTCACTCCCTTGTCTCATGCTGGGTTACAGCACACCACATACTCAACAACCATAGGGGTTCTTCTCTCAGAATGCCTTTGGGCAGGACCCCATGGTAACGGGGAAGAAACTAACTAAACTCTTTCCAGGTCTTGCCTAGCTCGGTATGGGCTGTGAAAGGTAGACCAGGGATTAAACACATACCTACTTTCCTACAGGAAAACAGCCAAAGAACAGCCAAAGGGGTTCAGAACAGCACCTGAGAAGGTCCCACCTCTCTGTCTTGATGGGACTGTGTGTAAACCTTTTGGAATGTGGCTCAGATTGGTGAGTTAAGAAGCACCTGCAGAAACCAAACTGAAGCGCTTGAGTATTCAGCTATGTTTTATTACTGTAAAGATCTACACTTCAGCATATGGCTTTTCTAAAGAAACCACTTTGCAAGAGAATGAATTCTTAGTTCTACCAGGTTCTCACATGTCTTAACGTTTTCACAGTCACAACTCAGGACACGAAAGGCAGCAAAGGGATAGCTTTTTCCTCTGGTTTTAGTGTGTCAATCTATTTGCTTTTGTCTGAAGGTGTAAAGATTGCAAAACCTTGTACAGAGGTGAAATCTTCCTTTTTATCTTCTAGAGATTTATAGTTGCAATAAAAACAACTAATGGTCTTCAAGCAACAGTGCTGGAGGTGAGGCTGCAAAAACCAGTGTGTGTGGGAAAAACAGTAGCTTTAATGAAGTTTGTCACTGGCATTTGGTTTAACAAGTAGCTACAAGCCTTGAAAATGGATTAAGGTTAGACTGGGGCACATTACCAGACCACTGCTTTGTTATCATGGTGACACCAACAGTCTGTTGTTGTTGAACAGCCTCAATGCTTTCACAGCAGATTATAGCATCGACTGGAACCTGCTCAGCTGAGACAGAAATCATGGGAGATAGAGGCAGAGGCAGATAAGTCATCATGCTCTGACCTTTCTGTGACCTACAGGCATATCTCTACCCAATGCCATTTCACCCAGAGATTGTCCTCTTAAATTGCTAGAGTACGTTATCTTTCTGATACATCCAACAACGAGCTGCAATTCCTTATGCTTAAAATAGGGCAGCATCTTTTGGAATAAGGAAAACTTCCTTGAAACGGAAGAACATGCCAGCCTTGTTCTTTACAGTCAGAAAGCTGAGGAATCAGCATCTCAACACAGCTTTTTTCTTCTCTCTTTTGTGGGAAAGTTTGAGACTGGTGTTCTTTGCTTTACCTTAGAAGATATAAAGGTTTAGAGTCCCTTCAGTTGGCCTGACGTGTGTATTACTTTCATTAATATTTGGTGATACAAATACTCAGCCATTAGAAAAGAAGTTTCCTCATTTCTTTTTGTATAAAAGAGCTTTAAATAGCCACAGTAATAACCTAAACTAGTGACAAAGAAGTAAAAACCTCCAGCTCCCAGATCCTTTCATGCATTATTTATCTATCCACTTGAATTTCCTAAGTACTGTAAGTATAGATAATTCTGAAGCCATTTTCAATAATTTATGATCACCTGGCTACATACAATGTGTATGTTGGAACAGATACTAACAATCAGATCCTCAGATGCCATAGACCAACATTAATCACTGAAGCATAAGTAAATCTAGTTATGTATTTTAATAGAATATGCTTGTGTAAGCAGAGATCTAGAAACAGCCTGAATTAAGGTGGACACAATTGAAATTTCTAGGAAAAAAGGAGTCATACAACTCAATTTTTCTGATTTTTTGGCTCTCAGGTAAACAAACCATCAACTTGCCCTTCTACTCAGAAGAGTTGTATAAGGAAATTAAAATCATTGCTAGAGGCACGATGGCTCCCTAGCTGTCCTTTAAAAGACCTCTCTACTCTAGCCAGGAATAGGAGAGGCTGCAATTGGTTCCAGGAAACCTCACCCTAAATTGAAAATTCTAGAAGTTCTATTCAGAAAGCAGTCAGGAGTAAGCAGATGAAGATTAGTAAGAAAATGATATGGCACAAAGTATGTTACTTGAGCAGAATCCTGCTGACTTTGCTCCCTTTTCCTTTGAATTGCTCCGGATTATGCTGCAGCAGCAGTCAGGGTACTCTCCAATACACTGTGACACAGGAAAATACTTTTTTGGAAATGCTCTACTGCTCAGTGCTTTTCATACCTTCATACCCTGAATTAAAGCTGAAGTTTTAGGTAACTCTGAAGGGTGTTTTAAAATCATTAACAAGCCCAGTTGTGCTACTAACAAAACCACCACTCAAACGCACCCATCCTCACAGCTCCTGCCTTGAGCAGCTCAGCACAGGTACTATGTTACTGACTACTGTAGAATCAGAGGACATAGGAAGAGACACATTTATGAGTCCCCCACCTTCTCCTGTGCAGTCCAAGGCCTGGAATTTCCTTGCAGGCTCCTTTATGTGATGACCTGGGAGCTCACCACCACACACTCACCATTGGTAACCAACTTGAACTTACACAAAGGCTGATTAGAAGGGAAGAAGTTGGAGTAGCTGGAGGTTTTTACCAGCACAGAAAGGAGGAAGAGGCCTGCCTGCCACTTAGGCCATGCATGTTCTCTGTAAAGAGAACATAACAGAGACTTTACATTCAGGTGCTAAAAAAAGACCATTGAAAGAGATCCCTTTTTACATTACAATATGACCAAAAGTGACCAGCAACAAGTTATGATAATATTCTTTACACTAGGTGCCTTATACACCCATACTAACAGCATCCATGTTTGCAATGTACCCTCTGCAAGTTATGTAGGAGTCAGAAGCGTAACTAATAATGAAAATCATGTCCTAACATGAGACATTCTCTCAGTTGAAGAGTTGACACTATTTTCTGAAAGATACTGAAATGAACAGAAGGCTGCAATGTCTTTGGTTAATTTGCTTTTAAACAAGGATTTGTAGTAGCTTTAGAAGTAAAATTTGAATACTGAATCTTTATTTGAGAAAGGATCATATCAAATATAAATAGAGGACAGTTTCTTATATCAAATTCAATTACAAGTGCTTCATTTTTGTACACAAACAGTCAAGATGCACCCCCTCCCCCCCAAAACGGGGTGTAAAAAAAATGCCAGTTTCCCTCCTCTATAACTGAGCTGACTGAAACTCAATCCCTTAACCACAAACTGCATGCCAGCCAGCTGAGCAGCTCCCCTGCAGAGGGCTGTAATGACAGCACAGCTCTGCTCTGGTCTGTGCTTGGCAACAAAGAGCACAGGAATGACATCCAATGCCCAACATCACGACTTTAAGACACAGTCAGATGGCTATTATTTTCACTGCCAGAACTAAACTTTATTACCATGTGTATTACATACTGGTATTTGATGCCAAGTACATTAAAATTACTTTAACAGAGGATTTAAGTGAGGAATATTTATTCTTCACTAAACAGGTTAAGAAGGAATGTAAAAACCCATAAGAAATAAAACCCGTTTTAAACTTTGCTTTGATTTTGGCAACACAAACAATTAAGCACTCTCCTCAGACCTTTCAAAGTACCAAAAAAGCATCTTTTCATGATCAATGCAGCTGAAGAAAAAAAAAAATCCTATAAAATCCGTTTCTTATGCTATATATGGTTACAAATAAAAGTATTAAACACACAACTCCCAATTCCTATTTTTAAATACAAATATTGTATTATATTATGAAATGGGCATAATTAAAATATATCCATGACTACAAATCTAGTAATTTCAAGCAAACAAACATGCTGTTTGCTTTCACTTGGAAGAATTAGGATATTGTATGGTTCAAGCACTGCAGTCATTTCTGTCAACTCCTTGATGCCCAGAATGTCAAACTGCCAAACACAGATAAACATGAATTCAGGTCTGAATAGCACCAGGTGGTTTTCTTTTTTCCCCTTTTAAAGTTATTAACACTTAATAAAATAAGGGATGTGACAACTTCCTGAAAGTGACATGCACAAGTAGACAATTTGCTTCAAGTCTCCAACTAATAAGGTGAAAGTTTTAGACAATACTGAACAGTTACTAATGTACTTTATGGTACACAAGGAAACAGTGCTTCCACAGTATATCCTCAGTTCTTAAGTACAAAAATATCAGTTATGGGTAGTCAATAGTTATCAAAATCTTTATTGGTACAGAATGAAAGCAGCATTTACTTTATTGTTTTTTAAACCATACATCATAAAATTCCCTAGTACACATGGGGAGGAGTGAAATAGGCTCTGTACTATTTACCTGCTACTGATCCTAGGTCCAGATTTAAAATCTTTCCTGGCCCAATACAAACAGTATCATTAATAGCAAAGGGAAGGCAGTTCCTCAGTGTGAAAGGTCAGCATTTAGAGACTTGCTAAAGCACTATATTTGAAACAATACATCACTTCAATGTATAATTACATACACTACAAGTGGAAAACAAGTTTTTATTAACAAGAACTATTGAGACTGGGCATAAACGTCTTAACCACAAACCCTGGAAACATTATGGGTGCTTTGATGTGGCCCTTTTTTGGCAAGAGAATAAGAACAATGAAGTATGGCTTTTCAATCTTCCTTTAAAAGCACGTTTTATAAAATTCTGTAGCTTAAATTATTTTAGAGGGCCCCTAAAATTTGTCTGTAACATCATTTACTAATTAGAAGCATTAGTTACATCAGTAGATTAAGCCACTGGCCGACAGTTGATCACCAGCATAACGAGGAACCGTTTGCTGTTGAGTTTTGTTTTTAAGGGAGGTACTTTTCTAGTGAGAGCCATCCTACAGTACTATCGAACATCTCAGAGGTTACTACATAGCTTCTCAAATAAAATCCTCATCAGTTTCATTTTCCAGCAGATACTCAAATCAAGCAGATGCAGAGAGCAAATACAATCGAGTGCAGACACTTCCAAAGTATCTCTCAAACACACTATTTGACAGCTACCCTCTGCAAAATAAAAGCCCCTCCTCACCCCAATGAGACAGGGCAAGAAGGGGAAGCAGGTCTGCCATTCATGTAGGAGTTTGGCTAGCATAAAGTTTTATTAAAGTTGTTAACAAAAATAGTTAAACATTTTTACAATTTAACATCCAGTCTGACAAAAGGCAAATCAATGAAAAAAATACAAAAAAGTAAAAAAGTGCACTACCCAGTCCAGTATTTTGCTTTAAAGTCATGTCACTTACAGCATATGAAAAATAAACCCAGAAGTGTAATTACTTTAAAATACACCGCTTCCATATTTCAGTATTTTACACATATATTCTATAGTGGAAGAGGAGATCTCTTAAAAACTTTACTCTTAAAATATTGAGGTGCATATGCCAAGTGGTATAGACTTGGCAAGTTAAGTTGCAGTAGAGAATCCTTTCAGATTTGGCATTTCATTTACATACCTTACTGTGCCAGCAAGGTCTGTAGTACCTAAACCTTCTAGTAAGAACAGCAATTTGCTTTAATGCAGCTTTACTAATACAGACAACTACAAGAAATGGTGAGGTCAGCCATTCTATGGGATCTTAAGGAGATATGAGTCCTGACTTAGTTGTCAAATGGTACAATGTCACAACAAACTTTAAGGCCATGTTTTATTTGCTGATTAATGGACAAAAGGCAATGGATTTCCCTCCCCACCAAGTATTTTCTTGAAAGTCTGTGCTCATAAAAATCATGAAAAGTTGGAAAGACTTAATTATTGAAACTTTAAATATATTTTACACAATCTTGTTTGTACAAAAATACAAGTTAAATATAAACATAAAGCAATCATGATAATTTTATGTAAATCCATTTTGTGATATTCTGTTATATATAAAAAAGTTTCTCAGCTCTGTCTCATTTGTGAAAAGATCAATACCAGATTGAATCACCCCTGGCAGAGGGCCCTAAAAAGCACACTTTAGCATTAAATATGGTTTACAATGTAAGTACCATTTCCTGATTTCATCTTTTCTAAAGACTGGCAAAAGATAGGGCAGTATGTCCATAAACCAACAAATAATTTGGCTACGATGTCATAAAACACAAACACACAAATCTGTACAATAAACCCAGTAGCTATGCAGTACGTACTTGTTACACACACACATACACAGACATGGAATGAAACTTAGTGAGATGCCATTTCTAGTTCACTGTTCTTCAGCCTGGCATTTTGTCTTACTTCATCAAACGAGTATGACTTTGTTACCTTTCCATTCTTAAATACCGTATGAAGGAGATCCTGCAAGAAACACCACTGCTTCAGCAAGAGTGATTTGGCAACAACAACATAGGTTATACAAACTCAAAAGTGAGCACCCAAACCCTTACTCCTGGTAAGACTAGAGCTTTACACTGTCAAGATACTAAATCTTTACAGCTTCCTCTGACACCTTTCACTAATGGTTAGGCAGAACAAAAGCTTTAGGCCACTCCATGCACAGATAGAAGCTTTGTGTTGAGTAGGCCCTAAAGCGAGCTGTCCACATCTGGCCAAAGCCAAATATATATGCTAAATACACCTTACTTGCTTACAGCTATTAAGAAAGGTGACACTCAACCAATTACATACAATTCAATTAAGGATTTCATTTAAACCTCTGTGATTTCCTCTAGAGCAACTATGAAAAAATAAAAATCAAATCTTTCTTCAGAGTCCCCTCTGCACAAACATTCTGTAGAACAGTGCATCAAGAAGTGCTCGCAAACAGCACGCTGAAACAGAAGCTGTGCTGTTGTGTGTTAGCACAGCAGCAACACTGAGCAGTCGCTGTGCCTGATGACCTATTGCAAGGACGTGTGGCATTAGGGCAATTGGACCACAAGAATAGATTTCCCTGTAATTTCCCAGAAAGCCCCAGAACCTGTACAACAAATAGACCCCTCTAATGTCCCAGGACAATTTCTTTTAATCAATTATTCTACCTGTCAAAAATTAAGGAAGATATATATATATTGCCTAATTTGAGAGCCAAAGACTTGTGATTCATTTCGATTTTTCATCGTTAGGTGCCTCCCTCTATACATATAAATATGTGATGAATATTAATCACAAACATATACATGCATATTTGCATATATGAATTTGAAAAATACTTTTTCCTAGATGTGTTTTCCAGAACACATTATCTACAATGTATTGTTTTCTGTCTTGAAATTCCTCAGATCTCAGTTTTATGCTTACTGTTGCATAAAGTAGCACACCTATTAGTACCCCTCTGCCTAGCAGCACAGAAATGTGCTTCTGTATGTCAGAAAACTAAAACTTTCAGCTTCTAAAGGCTGAAGTGCAAGCTGATAATTTATTTTCAGTACTCTCAATTCAGGGAGACTTAACATGCTCTAAAGTTAAGCATTTCATTGCTTGCACACTGAAAACATAGATGATATCAAACTGAAAGGCTGACATTGGCATAAGTTTGTGCCTATTTTAATGAACTAGCACTTCATTTTGCAGTTGTAAAGAACTAACACGGAAACTGAACTCCCATTTTAAATTTACATCTTTGAACACTGGGTAACTACTCCACGTACAGAGCATCAACATCTGAAGGAGCTATTTAAAAATCCCAGTGGTTAAGTAGAAACAAATTTTAATTATGGCTATCCCTCTCCCACCTCTAACTTGGATCACTACTCAAATTGTGCAACATAGCCCATACAAAACTACTTGTTAGTGTATAATCTACAACATTAGTTTGGGGAAAAAGCAACAATGCTCTCTATTTTCTGCAGATAAACAAAAGACAGATTTCTAATTGTAAAGCCTGAACATTCAACTGGCATCCTAACTTTCTGCTGTTACTGAATCTGGCACCAGGGACATTTGAGGTAATAAGAAGGGAGTTAAAGATAATAAAAATAAATTCTGAAATTAAGTTTTTAACTAAAACTTGCCTTTTCTCAGCCTACTTTTGCATGAGGAATGATGTAATACACTTTGGAAATCCATACCTGTCCATACTCTTCAAGGTCTCCCTTGCCTTCTTCAAGCGTCACATAATCTCCAGCAGGTGTCCTATGCAATGATAGTCGTCCTTTCTTTGACCTTTTGTTTGGGTCGGCAACTGGATCCTTGAAGACATTTACCTAAAGTGCAAAGAGTACTTTATTTTATAGGAAAGGGCTTTGTGGAGCTCATGTACCAGTGCAGGTAGTGGAGGTGTAATGGGAAATGTCAAAGGTTTTCAAGTGGGGAGGCCTCTATTGAAAACACAATGGTAGAAGTTCTACTAAGACTTACCCCGAGACCATTGGTCACCACGTAACTACACTTAAAGGAACAGTTTAAGAGGTCTCTGGTTAGTTTCTGCAACAAAGCTCCACCAGATCCAAAGGCAATATTCTCGATACTCCATTTATTCTTCTTCATTCCCTCTACAATCTAAGGAGAAAGAAAATTACAATGAAGCATACTTTCAGGTGATGGCATTTTTCCATGAAAATATTACACTACTTAAACAAGATGCTTTTACAGACAATTAAACCAACTAACATTCAGTTTCCAGGAGATGTACATAACAATTCCGTCGATACTTGGCACTGGGTTTGCCTTTTAATTGTGATTCCAGTATGGCATAATTGTAGAAAGCTTTTGTCCTAAAATTATTTATCATGCCAGCATGTATACTTCCCAAAAATAGGGGTAGTACAGTAATGCAGTGCCCAGACAATCAGAACTCTGAAGAAAAAGAAAGACTTTAAGGGAGCATTTCAGAGCCTTCCAATTACTCAGAATTATGGGAAGACTTCAAGGCATAGCATGAATCCTGAAACAAAGCAGTCATCTTGCTCAGCAGCTCCAAAAAGTTATTACCCACTTGAACAACAACTTCAACAGAGCAGTTCTCCCCAAAATCACATAGACTAGAATTAAATTAGCAATTTTGAAGATGGGAAATGGAAATACATAAAGCTGCTCAAAAAGTTTGCTTTGCCATCTTCTCAGGCAGGTATAGATCAATGTGAACTTGACTGCTATCAGCAGTCAGTTAAAACTTATTATGTCATTTCCTTCTACCTTCATTCTATCCAGACAAACATGACATCCTCTAACCTGGAGTAATGGGTGCTAGTTCAGTCATGCTCATAAATGGCCAAGGTTTGTTTCCCTGACCTGTTAACCTTACTACAGCATGAAATGATGCTCACAGCCCCAATACAAGAGAGTTTGAACCATCTCCTAACCATTTTACTAAAAAAAGTGTGTGAGAAAACTTCAGAGTAGGTGAAACAGCAAAAATCCCATCCATCCAGAAAAAAGGAAGGTGAGAAACAGAATGGAATGACATAATCTGTGGGGAACAGCACAGTTTCAGAAATCAACATCAGAAATCTGATAATATTCATTCTGTGCAGTCTCAGCCTCCTGCATCAAACAGAAATGTCAGAGTAGCACTGAGAAGAGCACTTTCATGAGCTACTGATGTCAAACCACTTTTTTTAAGGGACAGCTAAGGCAAAACTAAAGTTTCATTCATAAGGGCAAAAAAGAAAAAGGCAATTCCAACTTCAGACAGTGACAAACCGGTCACTAATGTAATCAGAAGGGCATACTATTGAGAACAGAAGAGTAGTCTGCTTACTCACTTAATCACATGCAGACTCTCTCTTCACAGATAATCTCAGTCGGAACACCTGAGAGAGGCCAGCCAATGGGAGAGGTGGACTGCAGAGCTACCAGCTTTTGAAGGTATGCTCTAAACACATCTCCACTACATTTTTAGCAGGAATTTCCCCAGTAGAGATCTCGTCAATGTGTTTCTATCATTGTAATGGTACCAGCTTACTCAGCTTTATCTAAGAAGACAAGGGAAATGAGCGTTGGGCACTACTGCCATGACTTTAACTTGGGAAGCTTTGTATCCTGAACAAATACCCCCTCACCACATGAGAAACCTGTGAATTTTAGCAGTAGTCATGCCCTTTCAAATGGTGACCATGCACAAAAGGAATCTGTATTTTCAGGTGATTAGGTTCTCCCAGAAGCAGTTGAAAGGGGTACTCAGGAAGAATACAGGATTTAAATGAATTAAATTCTGCCTTAAGCATCTCAGAATGAGAAGAAGATGACGAAGGGTAAGAAAAGGGATTCTGTATACCCTCTACTTAAGCATAAGGCCAATAGTACTGTAAAAGACCAGACTTGACTGGGCTCTGCTTATCTACATCATATTTTCAGAAGGCAAATGTAAGTAAACCCCACCTGGACTCTGATCAAAATTCTGTCCAGCTGCTGACCTAG
>JAVHNF010095388.1:0-10552 GCA_034783455.1 Micropsitta finschii | reverse complement strand
GAACACCACATTTTGATGTTTCCAGACCTGTGTATCCTCTGTAGAATACACTTCGCAGTAAATATAAGTTACACAGACACCCTGTAGGGAGCTTTGTTGGCCTTCTGACAGACTGTTCGTCATACCCACATTCATCCAGTCACTGTCAGTGCACAGGTTTAAGTAGTAGTAAGTAATAAAATGAATGTTCCGAAGAATCAAACAGATGTGTAATTCTGGGAAAAGAAACAAAAAAGTTGTCTTAACTTCTTAGGAGGGATGTGATGTTCCTACCACCTAACTTGATATCACACTTAGGTGCTTGTGTTAGGAGCAGGAATTACTGATCTGCCAGTATAAGACAGCACACCTCTTCTCTCTATCTAGGTACTGGTTATGTTGCTTTGCCTTTATAACTTTTTGTGGCAGGCTTTGAATAAGATGAAAAAGTAAATGACATAGCTGGATTGCAAATTCATAAGACCATTTACAAAGGATTATGGTAAACCAGAGTATCCCCATTTTCCTTTATGAGGCTTTGTGGTATTCACGGTCTCTTTTTCTATTAATGGTGTGTTCTGCAGAGAGAAGCAAAGCTTTCTTGTATTTAATTCTGAGTAGCATCCCTGATGCCTTATAAATCTGGTAAGAATTGAGTACAGGAGCCCAGAGTCCCAAGTGTGATAATTCTGTAGATTTCTTTTTTTGTGGTGAGATTTTTCTAGTATCAGAAATTACATTTGGGTAAGAGGACCCTATCATAGTATGTTTTAACATGGTGTGGCTGAAACCACACTGTAAGTAATGAATTTCATTTTGAATGACAAGATATCTGAGTTTCTTTGTAATTTAGGAAAGTATGTGTCAGCTTTTATTTCCATGTCCTATGCAAGTATGATCTAACATTTAGATTTAGTAGATCTCATATCAGACAGGTGTATTTTAAAGAAGAGTATGTGATGAGCCAGTTAATATTTCATATGATAAAACTAGTCTTCCATTCATGTCTAACACATATTCTTTGAGATTTGCATTATGAGAAAAGATCTTACCTTTGATAAATGGATCTTTAGAATTTGAAGTGACTGTAAATGGTTCCTAGTGCTTCAGAGAGTATTTAGGAGAGAAAAAGATGATTTATCACAGTTTTTAAAATCTCAACATTTGAGATGGACTGCAAAGACTAAGTTTAGGATGGAATGAAGTAATAGAAGTCAATTCTGTGCTACAGAAACTAGAAACACAGACCAGAGTGATTTCTGGTATTTTATATACAGCATTGTTTAATTCTGTTCAGACCAGGTTTCATGATATTTGGGCAGTGGTGCTTCCTTTTACCTCATCTAAAAATGGTGAAAAATGTGTGGCAGAGTATAATGAAAGGGATTTATGGTGATCAGCAGTTTGCATAATTTGTTCAAACTCTCATAGAATCAGATTCAGATACATTCTGCAGTGAATAGCCTTCAGTTTGGAAACGCACTGAGAAATGTGACATCCACAGTCAGTCCAAAAAAATCTTTATAATTTCTTCAGTTTTCTGCTCAGTCTAAATCTCTTGCTAATCCTGGTTTAGGCAGTATTTTCAGGGATGGGGTTTCATTTCAAACTTCTGGACATGAGGATTTGCACTCACAGAGTTGTAACAGCCACAGCAGCAGCTTCTTCATAAGCAAGGACTTCTGTGTGGCTTTTAGGATGATATTAATTGATTTGTACTTAACATGCGAATTAGTTTTGAAACAACATCTTGATGGTGACTTGCCTCATCAAAGCATGTTGAAAAGAGACTAATCTGCCGAGTGTTTTGAATAATTTTATCCTTGTTTGTTTTTGCTGTACTTGGTAATATGAAGCAAAAAATGGGATAGGAAGACCTTTCCTGATTGGTAGTTTCTCCTAGTGAGTGAGGAGGACAAAACCCCAGTCCATCAGGTAGTTCTCTGCAGCTGTGTAACTGGTGCCATGGTAAATTGCTTTTACCTGTCTTTTCCCATGTCTGGGAAAAGAGATGGGCAGAAACTGGTGTTAATTTCCTCATTGCAGCAGCTTTCCTTTCTCTTGCTCTTGTGTGACATCTTCTACGTGCTTCAGAGATAGCCAGGTTCTGAGGCTTTAAGTCAGTTTCTTAACCCAAATAAACATAGTGGGTGCTGATCACCTGCAGGAATGGGCATCCTTGGCAGTGCCAGGCTTAGGAGAGGGAGGTTGTACACTGCTGAACCCAGCTAGTTCCTTATGATGCTGCAGGGCAGATTCCTTGGCCTACTCTTCAGCTCCAGCATCAGCAAATCCTCAGATACAAGGGACTTTGGCTTGAAGGACCCCACGGGAGCTCACAGCCCCCTGCCCTATGCACTTCTGCCCAGGGATACTAGATGTGTGGATGACTTTAATGTGTGCTCATACCTTATTGCACTTCCACTTGGCTACTGTGCACCCATGGTGAGTCTGCTGAAGGACTCTCCAAAGCTGCATGGCACAACTCTGCTTCATCAATGGATGACCTGGGGAAATACAGACCAATCAGTCTTACCTCTCTGCCTGGCAAAATCTTGGAGCAGATTCTCCTGGAAACCATGCTAAGGCACATGGAAAATAACAAGGTGCTTGGTGACAGCCAGCATGGCTTCACTAAAGGGAAATCCTGCCTGACCAATTTGGTGGCCTTCTAGGATGGGGCACCTAATGAAGAATGTGTTGAAAGAAGCTGTTATTCAAAATCCCAGGAATGTCAGTTGTCTTTTGCTTGCTAATTATAGAGATTAGAAAAAACACCATTCTGCACAGTGTCTTGGAGACTATGTGAACTTCACAAACATGGCAGCAGGCTCAGGAAATGGGAAGTCCTGAAATTCTTATGCCAGTACTTTTTAACTAGAACATTTTTATGCCAGAAGTGTGCTACCAGTAATGCTTTTTCTCATTCCACAAGAGATTTTTGTTTAAAAACAGAAAATCAATAACCATTGTGTGAGAAAATAAATTCTATTTTCAGCTTGGAAATTATTTCCTTTTCTGCACTTTCCTAAAGCCATATTTTGCTCCTCTGTCACCTTCAGAGAATCACTTCCAAAAATACTTTTACATTCCTGATGTTAAAAGCACAAATCTACTGTAAGTACTTGTTCAAAGGAGCCAGTATTATGTGCCTCAACATGATCTTTACTGGTTTGTCCAAAGTGTTGTCAGCTATTTTAGCAGAGGTTGAGTCACTGTGTGAAATGCAAATGCTGTTTCATTCCACATCAGTCATGATTCACCCTGAAATTTATAAGAATTTGGCAAGCTGCTATTTTATGCATTAGGTACTTAGGCTATTTGCTTCAATAATACAGCGTCACTTTATCATTTAACTTCAAAGTGATTAAAACTCTATAAAGTAAGAAAATATCAACAGTTCGCATTTTAGTGATGGAAGCTGTGAGAGAGATCTCATCCCACAAGATATATAGGGGAGATGCAAGTATCTCACCAGAAGGAAATATGGAGCAGTGGGACACATGACTTTCCAATGAAATCAAATGCAAACAAAGCACCAAGACTGCCACCTACAAATCTATTTTTTAAAGTTCATATTCTATTAGGAAAAAAATCTTTGATTTTCTTATATTTTCAGACTATTTGGGCTGAAAAGAAACATTAAGTGTTGACATTTTCCCCAGAAAAGAAATGGTAAATGTTGCTAAACTCTGGCAGATTTAGACCAGTCCCTTTTTGAAAAGGAATTCCAGAGTTCAATCCTTCTGAAAGTAGATGAGATAACCTTCTGGAGGCCTGTACCACTTTGGAAAATGTGATAAAAGCTCCTATCCAACCTAGACATTTTCTAAATGCTTACTGTTTGTGCCCAGTGTGTTAGTCATTCAAACCAGGACAAAGCCAACCAGTAAAACCAGGCTTCTTGTCATACATCTGTTCTGAAATCACTAAGTATACCTCTTCGCTCATGCCTATCCTCTCTTTAGGACTGCATGGCCATGACTTCACTCCTTCTTTTCACTGGAAAAAGCAGTAACACAACAGGGAAAGTAAGTATGTATCAATTTTCCATTTCAAAACCAGCAAAACCAATTCCTTAGAAGATAGCAGTCATGTTATTAGTTTGGCCTTGATATAAATGGCATTAGCCACAGCAGCTTCCAAATAGAAGATTTACTACAAATTGGGATCTGAATGGAAAGAATTAAATGGCAGACAGAGAGGATTATGAGTCTGTGGCTGTATTCTGACATATATTGGATTATTAGGATTTGCATTCATTAGGGAAGTTAGGCATTTCCATGAGTGCTGTGGATGTATTGTGCAGTTCATGAAAGTTCTATAGTTAATATGAGAAGGTAATTATAACATGACTTTTTCTGATCAAAAGCAGTAGGCTTTGCAGACACTGCTTGTAGTTTGTTATGCCAAACATGGCTCTAATCCTCCACAGAGCCTCTGTGCCCATATGAAACTGGTGGGTTTTAACTGATGTGGGAGGCTGCCTGCACTCAGTTTTGTAGCAATTAGCCCCTGGGACAGTTTTCATAAAATATATTGAGGGTTAAATCTGAGTTTCAGCTAAAATCTTGTGTAAAGTACAATTCATATTGAGGTGTATGTACTGCACTGCAGTAATGACAGGCAAATTTATGAGCTGGAGATGAGATCTGAGTTTGCTACAATTAGGTAACTTAGTGACTCAATAAATCAGAATCTGTAAGAGAAAAGAAGTGCCTCACTCTTTATCTATTAATTTGTTACCTAAGTATTTGGATAGACAATAGAGGCTACTCAAATGACTCCTGAAGTCCTTGCCTATTGCCATCCTTGGCTACTCAAATGACTCCCAAAGTCCTTGTCTATAGCCATCTTAAAGCTTGACTGGCACACAACAGAATTCAACATTGCCTTAGGAACTCAAATACGTAGGTCTTCAAATTAAGCTCTGATGATGATCATTTATAGCCTTTAAAAAATCTCCCCCCCACTGCAAGCTGCATGGTAGGCAGGCAGACTCAGAGCTCCTCCAAGAAACAGGAACCACTTCCTCAGTAATAGCTCTGCTCTGCCACAATGCTGGAGCTGGGCCAACTGTGATGCTGTTGAAACTGACAGGTAATAGCACAACATAGGGTGAAAAGTAAGCAAAGGGAAAGAGGAGAGCTGAAGCCAAGCTCTGGAGAAGGCTGAACACAGAGGATTATACTACTAAATGCATTTTCATGACAGGTGAATAATGAGCTCTTATTGGTGAGATGCTGCTCATTAAACTTTGACATTTAAAAGGATTTATGAAGGCTTATTACTAGGGGCTGCATTCATAGAGTCTACATGGGTCTGCATTTCACCAGCCCATCTCCTGGTGTTGACATTTTCTTTCTTTCCTCTCAGAGTAAGTAAAAAAATAAAGTAAACCCCCTATTTGCTTTTCAGAGCTGAAGGAGTAATTAACTGTGGGAGCAAGAGGCAAGAAGGAAGAGACCTCAGACTTAAGGTATTTGATTGCAGATAGAAGCAAAACTATTATCAGTATTAATACAGAGAGATCAGAAGCCTCAATATAAAGGTATTAAAAATGCACACAATATTGATCAACAGGCTTACTATAATTATGTGATAAAAGCTGATTTAGCTGACTGTGTTTTCAGACTTTCTGGGTGATGTATCATCCAGCTCATGAAATACAGTCTCATGCTATGAATAGTGACTGACAGCTTCATTTTAGTAATTTACCACAGCAGACTGACATTCTATTAGAGCTCAATAGAAGATACATGGAAATTAATGGGGGAGACTCTTTTGCTTCCAGCAGGCTCTGGATAAACTAATAAGTTTTATTTCTGATTCAATGGCAGCAGATCCTTTTAAAACCACAGTGGCTTCAAAATTTTCACAAATGAAAATGAGTGGGAGTTCTGCATGAGTCCTATGTGTGCTTTTGAACACTCCCTTATAATTACACAAACACTTGTCAGGGTGGGAAGTCAAGAGAGAAGGTGCTTCACCTCTGCTATGATACATCCCCTCAGATTAGTTTACTCTCTTTTGTTCCATTCTCTTTCCTTTTTGAGTCCCCTTTCTCAATCAACCATTTTCTCCAGTCCTTCCTCCCATCTAATCTTCCTGTCAAGCTATTTGCTACTGCTCCCAGCAGTAGATTCAGGAGCTGTTCCCAGTTCCTAGATTTCTTTCCAGTCTGTGCAGGTCTCCTGATGTGGCATTATCTAACCTGATTTTGATCAGAATCAGAAAATAATGTCAGATGGTCAGAGACCTGAGTAAGGTCCTACCTCTTCCCATTCCCTGGGGTTTGGCTGCTTGTGCTCTGAACCAGCTTGGATGTGGTGCAGCTGGATAACTTTGGATCTGACTGCTGTGTGAAGAGCTGTGGGTGAAGACTGTAAGAAGCTTTCACATCACAGGTCTCTCTGGCTTTGCTTGGCAGCTGCATTTAAGCTACGTACCTTATCAGTCTCAGCCCTGGCTTGCTGACTGAACATCCCAGCTTGACCTTACCCTGCCTCATCACCTCTGGACTGCAACAGATCCTGGTTGCCATCACCAGACCTGCTCTGCTGAACTTGCTTGAGTACCATGGGACATGACCCTTGTGTGTGAGGACTCTGTCCCTGCCTGTTTGGCACATGCAGGCTCACCTGCCCCAGCCAAGCAGCTTGCCCAGGCAGTTTGAGCAGTGCTGGCTCTGGAGGAAAGGAGAAGCTCAATATTCAGATCATCTTCAGGAAATTTATCAGCTAAACAGCGTTCAGTGCTTTGTTTGCATTTGATTTCATTGTAAGAAGATCGTACAAGCATTATTTATCAAAGGCTTGTGACCAAATTCAATCAGACACTCAGCAAAAGGATCATCTCTAATAGCCATTCAGCCTTTCAAGCCCACATCCCAGGGAGTAAGGTAGTCAGAGAGCAGATATGCCAACAGAACTTTTCAAGAATGACAAATGCTACACTTCTCTTTCCAGTTCCATTTTCGTGTCTCACCAGCAATGACTAAATATAAAATAAAATAAACAAACCAAAACAAACCTAAGATTCTGTGTAGTTTTCCATTCCTATGTGGTTCACATCCCTTTCTACAGGTACTGTAGGTACTACAGGTACTCTTTCTTTATAGTCATCAGCCAGACTCACCTTTTGTTCTCTTTTATAATGCAGATACGTTGTCCTGAAGGTGACAGCTTCTGATCTGCACATTCACCAGCTCTTTGTGGCTGAAAGTGATGTTGAAGTGCCACCGTTTCTTCCATTTCAAGCAATTTCAAGACAGAACTTGGTCCCTGAATCAGACCTATAGGCCACTGAAATCAAAAGAAGTACTCTGATTAGCCCCAGTGAGATCTGAATCAGTCTAGCAAAGGAAACTTTCCATAGAAGCTAATGTAGGATTGACTCTCTTATCAAAAAGGCACTCTAAAGAACACGTTATTAATCCTCCTTCCTTCTTAATCCCACCCTAAATAGTTGTAGCTTCACTTCACTTTCCCCTTGTAAAGTTCAAACTTCCATAGGTTTTAAACACATTCTTTATCAAAGAAACACTGGAAGGACCTGTGGAAGTTTAGGGATCATTAATTAGGCAGGAGAGGATGAAGTTTTGCTAAACTGCCCATCTGTGAGTGTTAATTTAGCAGCTACAAATTACTTTTCTCTGCTGGGACGCTAGAGGAAAAACAAGCTGAGAAAATAAAAGGCAAAAGAAAATAAGAGGGGAAAAACAGTATGAAGCTTATCAGGAGAAAATGTTAATTACACTTTAAAGCACTCAGTCACCTGAGCTTCTATTTACAATAGAAATAGAAACAGTCCAAACTATCTCTGGGTTGTTTTTTTTTTACCTGTGATTACAGTTCTATTTGCTAATTTTCTCTCATTATCTTTACCCTAACTGGAAAAATATCAAGCACTTGTAATTTCTGCATACTGTTTTGTTACTTTCTATTTAATGCCTGTGTTTCTAGTGAACACACATCCAGTGTTCAAGTGAAAAGTGAAGCCAGTTGACTGCCAGTCACTGACGGCTATTTAGACGTAATCCAAACTGCTCCCACCAAGGTCTTGGGCTACAGCATATTGAAAAAGAATCCTACAATCACACCTTCCCCAAGACATCATTGCAGACTCCTTCATAGTACCTGCTATAGCAGTGGCAGCAAAAAAAGGACTTTGCAAAAAATGGCATAAACCAGTATCACCTTTATTATCTTTGACCACTAAAATAAAAGGTTATGTACAGTTAACATCTATTCACGCAGTGAAATACGTGAGGATTTTGCTACTGAATTCAGTGAGAGCAAGACTATGCCCACAGCCTACAAAGCTGGCAACAGCTGTAAATAAGCTTAATCTGTTCTCCAGGGCTACATTTTTATATGCCAGAAATAACGAGAGGTAATCTTTCTTTGAAAATCACTGTGCTCATTAACAAGGAACACTTAGTCTAAAGAAACGAATGACCTTTTCCAAAATACACCAAATTTCAATTCCTAAGCAAGGAAAGGTCTGTATTTAAAAGCGGTCATTTGCTTTCTGAGTTTGTAGTCTGAGTGTTCAGTGTAAGATTCTGAAAAAAGTTCCTGATTATACAACTATGTGTTCTTGAAATGTTTTGATTCTTCACTTTGAAATAATCATATTTTAAATAACATTCAAAGGTAACTATGAAATTGTTTTACAGCCCTTTGAAAACCAAATCCTAGCACGTATCTGTTCAAAAGAAAGTCTCAGAACTTATTTTTTAAATAGGTGAGAAAAGTCAAAGATATTTTATTGTAGGTTAACTGCTCAAATTTGTTCACAGGCTTTTCTAACAAAAATACTGAAGTTAAAAAGCCATTAAATACCAGAGAAAACAGGAATATTCTGTCACCTCTATTCACAGAACAAGTCTCTGGCTGTGCTTTCAGCATGTCAGAGTTTAAGAAAAGCAAGGATAAGCGATCAAACAAAAATGCTGTTATGACATGGCAAGGAACTTCAGTTTGAGCTGGCCAGCTGTACAAACCAAATGGGCAGGCACGCTGAGAATTCACTTCCAGACAGTCAGATTTCACTAACACACTCACACTGGACTAGAGACAGATCTATGCAAAGTCCTAGAAGCTCAAGACACTGCAGGTCTGACTTATCCAACGTCTTGATCTCAGTTCTGCAATGCCAGATGTAAACTCACTGATGAAGACTCTCTCTAGCTATGAATGCATTCTAATTTCTTTACTAAAGCTCCTCGCTAGAGAAAATGACTTCTGGCTTTGCAGACTCCAGATCTTTTGAGGACATCCACACATTCATCCCATCATTTCTATTTGTTGCTACAAACAAAACAAGCATGCATTATGGAATTTGGTAACTACATAGTCTAAGAAAGTAATTTTTGAGGTTCAATATCAGAAGACTAATTTTGTTACCTCTGAAAGCTCTCCCAGCAATTGCTGTGAGGAAAATGGAGTAAATCACATCAAATAGTATTGTTAGATAGGTAAAAAGTAAATCATACATGACTCATGAAATTTCAAGCACATTTGCAATTTAAAACGAACATCAGGGCTAATGATTTTCTCTTCTTACTCACTAAGCAACTCACATAATAAGCTATTCTAATTTTCTTCTTTTGAATAATGAACACAGTGTTGGCTACAAAGCATACATATGTGACACCATATAAGCTCTTTTTAAAAACAGAAACTTGAAAAGACATTTCATAAAAAACAAAACCCAAAAACCTGACAATGGATTGAAGAGTGTAAGGTGAATGTAGAGAACACTTGCAGCTGTAGAACAAGAAGGATTAAGTCACAGCAGGTATTAAAAAAAGGAACTTATTCATTTTAGCTTAAGAAATATTGGCTGGCTTAGAAAATGAGGTAAAGGTTGCTGTTGACAGACACATACTCACTAATTTGCTGACATCCATAAGAAAAACAAACTCTGGATTTTGGTTTTCCTTCTTCTTACTATTTTTTCTTCTAAGAAAAAACTTGCAGTCCTCAACTCATGTAAATTGGAACAAATCCTTTAAATTATTTAGAACAGTGATGATACCCACTCATTAAAAATCCGGGTATATCAGAAAAGCTTGCTGGGACTTTCTTATTTTTTGCCAGAAAATCTTTGGGTTTAAAGGAAAAAATAAAGTCCCAAAACTCTTTCTCAACATACTACAGGCTGCGTCTTGTCAAAGCTTCAGTATGATTTGATCCATTTTGAATGTAAGCAAATAATGTTTGAGTAAAAGTGATAACAGTATCAACCCTACTTCTTGATCATTGTAAAAAAACTGAGAACAACGTATTTCCAAATACATCTTGGCTTCAAAAGAAGGGAAGACGAGTATTCAAACTATGGTAAATACAAACTTTGCATTAAGAGACATTGGATACAATCATAACTGCCATTAGTGCTGGGAAATGCTCTCATTAAGTTAACACAGACACAGAGTTTCCTGTTCAGCTCTCTTCTCAAAATGTTTAATGCCATATCCCTGTTTGCACAGTGCCAGGAGTTCACTGAGAGGGCTGCATTCAACCTCTGTCTTGTCAACAGCACTGTGGTTTGGATGTTTGCTTGAGAC
>JAVHNF010095355.1:6802-20369 GCA_034783455.1 Micropsitta finschii | reverse complement strand
CTTAGCCATTAGGGGAATGTGCAGTGGCTAAAAGCCCTGAGGTCCCTAAAATGGTACAAGACTACGTGTCGTTAAAAGGAGAAGTTTAGTCCTGCATCTAGATATAGGAATGTTTTAGCCTGTTTATTTACAGTACCTTAAAGGAATAATAACGAAAGGTTTTTGTTATTCAGGGCTCAGATCAGAGAAAAGAGAGAGATATCCATGGCTGTACTTCTAATGCATGATTAATTGGCTAGCGTCGCTATACTTTTAAAGTTACTTTACAAAAAATGTGGAGCAGTATTTTTAATTTCCCTCTTTTGTCCTTTAGAGATTCTAAAAATGGCGGCCTCAGGCTGATGTTGTGGTAATCTAATCAGCTCGGGTCCTCCACACCCCATGCAGTGCGTTTGTCTGCAGCATATTAGAGTCTTATTATGTTTAAATGAAAAGACTGTTCCGTTCAAATAATGTACAAAATGTCTCTTGACTTTACTGCGATTTAAAAATGCTGTGTTCCAGCTGATTAATTTTATTGGTTATGTGTGTGAAAGGCAAGTGAACGAGACCACTCTTGCCGGGGAAAAGGGGGGTGGAAGGAGGCAACAGACTGAAGCAGCTTCTTTGAGGGGTGTGTATATAGGTTGCTGTAAGGTAGTATGTATGTCAGTTTAACAATTTGGAAAAGCTCTTTCTTGTATTTGTGGTGGATACCATACATCTGTCCATCCTGTTAACGACATAAAAGCGTAATATTTATCAAAATAACTACTGGATTAAGATCACTAAAAGAGTAAGCTAAATTCTTTGTGGAATCACATTTGTGAGCCTCATTCACCTTCGAGGAAATACCTTTACTGGCCATCAGGGTAGTAATTCCATGTATTGGTAGTTCAAGAATACTAAAAGAACTTTATACTTACAGGAATAATCTGTGTGAGATGATAACCTGTTACTTTATTAAGACACGGAATTTTTTCTGCCACCATGTAATCTTGATATTACGTTTATTTCCCCTTCCATTTATTTTGTATATTGCTGTATAAATCACATATGTGGTAATATGCGTACAAATACGGCGGGAAAGTACAGTTCCTAACCTCTGATTTTTTTTTTTTCCTGAATGAAATATGAACCTTTTAGTATCACCACTATAAATATGTTTGAGTAGGGGGATGGGAGGTCACAAGGATTTATTCTTTGGTAGTTGGTGTAGTGTACTCTGATACAAACTATTGGGGCTGCAAACTGGATGTTCTAAGCAACAACAACAAAAAAAATTCTACCTTTTTTTGTGTGCGCCTTTTTAAAATCTTGTCCTTGGTTTAATGAGGTACAAATTCCTATTCTAGTATAGCTTTGGAACCTTCTGGATTTAAACAGTCGAAAGTGAGATATTGAAATGGCAAAGCTACCTTCAATCTCTAAAGAATTTTAATTTAGATATCATTTGGAAGCACTGATGTGTGGTTTAAGCTATACCTGGAGTTGAACAATAAGATAGTAAGACTTTTAGAGTGTTGTTAAATGCATGCCTTTTGTGTGTTTTGAGGCCAAAGGCTGAGCAATTTCAACCACCAAGTGATGCATTAGTAGTCTAGTAATGTATGCTCCTATCCTACCTCCCTTGTTTGTATAGATTTCATGTTTTTAATAAACCATGTTTTACTCTGTTTATTAAAAAGTGTGTTAATAACAGCATATGTATGGGCCTTTTTGGAAACCTTTTGCCTGTTTCTTTCCTCTCCCTAGGTTTAAAGTTCCTGTTCTTGTGAATAACTTTTTAAACATGATTTAGAGGGCTACACAGCTCTGCAGTCCACCTTCATGGCCTCAGTTGCTTTCTCAGTGAGACATATAGCTCAAGATCAAGATTAAAATAAGTTTTTACAGTTTACAAAAAGTGTTAGTGAGGTGGGGAGGGGGGAGGTGGTGAAATAAACCCAAAGATTGAAATTCTTATACACAAGTTTTACTGCTTACCTTACAGATTGCAAATTTATGCACTAAGAACCTCTTGGGAATTTTGAGATCTTCCAGGGTTTTCCTGTGTGAGTTTTAGTGAGTCAGTTTGCCTTTGTGACTCAGTTTCTCCATTTGTAAAAACAGATCTGTGATTGTTTTAAGGAGACAGTGTCACAAAGGAAATTCTATTTTTTTTATATATATATATAAAAACTCCATTGACGTTGATATGTTAAAATATATTCATAAAAAATAAAATACACCCCCCAAAAAAACCCTAATACAGAATTCTTGACAGAGGAAAGAAACATTTCTGACTTACAAACATGGTATTACAAATGCAGTAATACAGGCTGCAGTTCTGAAACCACTTGCGTATCTTCAGGCTTTTCGTATCTGAAGGAAAAATCTGCTTAACTGTCACTTAGCCTTTTGGGTGAGTTTGTTTTTGCCATCTGGGAAATAGAGGGGAAATAATACTGTCTTTGTAGACTATATCTAGGGAAAGTTTTTCTTAACTTTACAATTGGGATTACTTTTAGAAGTTGCATTGCCTCATATCTTTGGTACAGTTTCAGCACACACAACTGTTAATATTCCATTGGAGAGCAACAGAAGTACAGAAATTGGTGTCACACTGAAAGGTGTAATGTCACTAGTCCTGATCTCACATTTAAGGGTAGTCTAATTTTGTGTGCATGCTAATACTCATTTTAGAAGGATCATTTGTGGGACTTTAGGAGTGAAGTATGTAATTGGAGAATCATGGCATTGTTCTAAACAAATAATAGTAAGTGAAAGTTTAATGAAAGTATTTTGTTGGTTTTGTATAACATTCTAACAAAATTGCATGGTAGGGGGTAGATTAGTGAAGATCTAGAATAAAACTCAATTCAGACTTCTGGAGAAACGCTAAAAAAGTCCATGTATGTTACTGGCCTTGTGACTTCCATACAAACGAGCATTTGTGAATCTCAGAAGCAAATTTTGTTGGACAGTGTTTTTGGAATAGGTACAGTGTTTAAATGTTTCCACTGTGCAAAGAGTAGTTTTGATTTATTGGTGTGAATGAAACTTAAAGGCATCTCTGGGGAGGAAAAAAAAAAGTTTAAGCGTGTGTAAAATGTGGATTAACAGAGGAAAAAAAACCCACCCAAAAAACAAACCCCAATTTTTTATTTTTTTTCCAAATTCTGAATCAGGTAAAATACTAATTGTAGTGGGTTTCTGAATGGTGCAAGATAAATATTTCTAGCTACACTGGTTTTCACATTTTCTTCCTAACCAAAGAATCACACCCACAAAAGTTAATCTACTCTTTGAGGAGCCAAAATTCTGCTCATGACCTTCCTGCTACAAAAAACCTGCTATAGTTGTTTTCAGAGACAAAACTATTGCTACCTTTAAGGCATAACAGACCAGTTATATAAAAGAAACCTCGTCAAGGTTTTATGCATTTGCTAGGAGATACTGAAGTTATTATTTCTTCTTACAAATCTCTGTGTGGTATTAATGAGACAGGCAAGATTTGAAGCTCTGCTGGTTGATCGGAAATTTTAACAATTAAGGTTATCTGTAAGCCTTTGAAGAAAATTCTGTTGTACATAGTATTTTTTTAATGTGTTTGACTTAAGTGTTCTTTTTATTTTTAAAATGAAAATATTTGGCAAGAACTACGGTAAATCACAGTGCCCGCTCAAATTATATTTTCAGAAGTACAAATGAAGAATATATTGAAGTGGCACACAGATTGTATCCTGTGCAAGTAAAATGTGCATGCTAGTTTTACATATTTTATTGGAAGAGTGCTATGTCTCCTTCCACGTGATAGTTCATGCACTGAGATGGAGATATACTATTGTAAAACTTAGGTGATCTTTGCAAGGGACCAGTCTTGCAAATCAGGCTAAGTATGGAAATGACAAAATAATGTTGATCCTAGTTTTAGAATTGAGTTTTAAGTAAACGTTTTCAGTAGGTATAGATATTAAAACGTCATAGTACAGGCTCAGGTTTATAGAAGCTTTTAATTTGATTCTCATGTGTTGTGTTTTGTGTTGTGTTTTATGCCATCATAGTCTGGGTAATCATTCACTTTTATATCTTTATCTCAAAAAGAAATTGCCATCAAGTTCAAAGACAGGGTGATAAGACTAGATTTTAATGACACTGTTGTACTTCATATTGCAATTTAAGAAGAAGGACCTGTAATCCATTGTCCATTGTTGGTTATTTCACCACTCATAGAAAGTAATGAAATTAGTATCCCGTATTTACAAAGTGAGAATTCTAAATGCGTACAAGATGATAGGTTTGTATCTTTTACCCTGAAGAGCTCCGAATATTTGGTTTGGTGTTCGTTGCTCTTAACTCTTCTAACTTGACTAGGTCTAAAGATACTTTTCTCTTTAGCAGTAAGTGATTGCTTTTAACTTGCCTTGAGTGGGCAAAATGAGCTAACTCCTAATTAGTATGGTTATAATGGGGCTGTGTTAAAAACTGTATCACAAGACAGATAACATTCCAAGTCTAGACAGTTAATCCTGTCTTAACTGTTGGTTTAAGGAAACTTTTCAAATGAGGAATGCTTTTTTAGTAGGTTCTGCTTAAACTGAAGGTGAATTACAGAGAATTACAGGTGAAATGCTGAGAATTACAGCAGTTTATTTATAGCTTTTTTGTGGAAGGTATAGAGAGATCACAATTCTTGTTTGGCTTCTAAACCAGTTTCTAGAACTAAGAAATATGGATATATATATATATATATATATATATAACTGATAATACAGTATTTATTTTACTAGTTATAATGCTCCTTCCTCAGGTGCTTTCGCAAGTCATATAGCTACTTTTTTTTGCTTATGGTAGAAGGGTAGCTACTTCATGGGAATCTTATTTAATATCATTATGCAGCATTTTTACGAATTGCTGTAGAGTTGGTGTTGTTGTTTATTATGTTCATTCTCCTGTCTCCTACTCTCCAGTCACATCTTCTGTACCGGAAGACAAAAGACAAACTGCATCTTTTATTTCTTCTGCATGGCATTAATGTTGAAAGCTATAAGCTGTGTTTTGTGCTTCCATTGCTGGGCAGAATTTCTTGGTTGTGTTTATTCTAAGATGATATATTTCATGTCTTTGTTACTACAGTTAAAAATAGGTACTGAGAGCTCCCTTGAAAACTCAAAAAGGTATAAATTTACAAATTCATAGAAACTTAATTTCAATGTTGCTATAAATAATGGCAGTTGAAAAGGAAATTTTTTTTTCTTGAAAGTAGGAAGGATCTTCTGATCTTAAACTTCTGTGGTTTTTTTGGCTGTCCTTGAACATGACATAGTCTCTTCCATCTGTTTCCTTACCCGTTCTAACCCTCTTTCTCCCAAAATCTTAGTAAAGAGCATTGGAATATTTCCAGGTTATTACCAAGAAATATAGTTCAGGTTGAACTGTGGTTAAAATTACATAAGAGTTCTGAATGAATGAAATTTCTGTTTGAAAAAGCGCAACATTCCATCTTGCTTGTGTTTAGATTCCTAGGCATAACTAACCATTAGGTGAATGTCTGCAAACTGCTTCCACAAGTAAAAGTACTGTTGTGCTATTCATGTAGGTCAAATGCCACTGATAAAACAGTGAAACTAGTTTTTGGAATCTAAGTGAAAACATACCAGAATAGAAATTTGCTTACCTGAAATGTCAAATAAGCCAAAGGAATTTACTTCTTGTGTAGCAGGTAGCTAATAATTACAGTAGACTCCCAAGTCTTAATTAAGCAGCATAGAAAAAAAAAAATGTATTATTTTATTTTATTGCATGAAGCCAGCAAAATATTCAGATTGTCGAAGGCGATACCAATATGTATTTGTAGCCACATTTACCCCCAGAAAAGCCTTGTTCTTGGGAGGAATATTGGGCCTTAGAATTTAGACTCCTAAGTAACCGAATCACCATGAGGTATGCTGTTACATTTAATAAAAGAAGAAATAGCCTTTATGGAGTATTCTGACAGAATATGGACTGTATGTACTTGGGAGAAACACTTTATATTTTGAAATGTTTGTAAAAATAACTTTTGGTAACAGGAATAAATAATGTTTTCTTGGAGAATTGGTAAGTCATACATAGGCATTTTATGTAAGTTTAATCAGTAGTTCTTTGCCACTTTGTGGTAGATGGAGCCAAATGCTTGCAGTAAAACAGCTGATACAAAGACTGACTTAAGTCCAGATGTTTCTAATGAGAAACTACTGTATTTATTTTCTTAACCTTTGAATTTCTATTTAAAGGAGTTTTGCATTTCAGAGTGATGTGGTGGAATACAGTAAAGTTAGGTAGCTAGTAGATACCTGTCCAAGCAATAAGCAATATTACAATGAAAAAGTATTCTTTTCTCTTACTCTTCATCGTGTTCTACTTGTATTTTGCAATTCATTGACTCTCCCGCTCAAATAATAACTTCTGAATGGCTAGGCCTTTCTGTGTGTGGTTTAAGAAGTATGGCAGATGCTTGAAAAATTCGAGACATAAAGTCATTTTAATTTTTGATTTTGGGAATTGATTTCTGTAAATAAAAACCCGCAAATCTGTAATATGTTATTTTTCTGTATAATCCTGCTTACCGCTTCTCTGATTTTTCAGTCCAAATGATTAATTCTTGTTCTTTCTGTAACTGCATTTACCTTTATTTCTGTTCTACCACACATTCTTTTTCTCTTCCTAGTCTCATATTTTGTCTAACTTCCACTGAGAGAAGAAAAGGAGGAGTGAAGAGAGAGAAGAGGTAAGGGGAAGTCATCCATGTTTTAATGGACTGGCATAAATATCCAAGGAAGAGAGAGTGCTTTCCGTTACTGCTTAAGGAATACACAAGAGCAGTACTCCTGGGGAAGATAGTAAAGGGAAGATAGCTTATGGACAGTGGAAACTAGCTCTTCGGTGTGGCAGAAACTTTACTGCTGAGTGATTCTAGGTTTATACTTAAAAGGGCATCTTGCTTTCCATTCAGTGTAATGTGTGTAATGATCTGTATGCTGAAGAATTGATATTTACATGACGGAAACTTGGGGGGTTTTATGCATGAATCTTTGATACCATGGAGGAGGCAGGGTTTCTTTCATCTTCGTTCTAGATCCCAAACTCAAGACCAGTTCATGAAGTTTGCCTGTAGTTCCAGACCTGACTGAGGTCTTTGTTGAATGTAAAGTCCTGTATTTATTGTATCAGGATGTTCGTAAGTTTGCTGATGAACTCTTTACTTCACCATACTTGTTCTTACTCTATGTTGGCTCTGGATTAAAAAAAAAAAAAGTCTGAGGAGGAGCCTTACACTATAGTAGTTCGGCTGTAATAGCTGTGTTTAAGTTAGTCGGATGAGCGCTAGGTCTCTGTCAGTGCAACCAATAACTTACAAAAGACAAAAAAAAAAAAAACAACAAAAAAAACAAAAACACCCCACAACCAAAATTTGATAGAAACACGTGCCCTTGAGATCTCTGAAGCTTAATGAAAATCCAGAAGTAGATGGAAATGGGCTATGCACAGTCTTCTGGAAGAAGCATGGAGAAGCAGCATAACAATTTCAGGCATCTGTTGTGTGTAACTCCAAACCAGCCATAGCAGGTATTTTGTTGGGATTTTTTTAAATTGGCTGATGGGACCCATGAGGAGGAGGTGAGATGAAACTGCTAACAGTATTGGTCAGTGTGGGTGGCATAGGTTGTTGAGGGACTTGTGGCAGAGGCCAGGACCAGGTAATACTGTGACCAGGAAGATGCTGCTATGAGAGGGATATAGAGAGCATTAGGTCAGTGGGCATATTAGAACACAAACTACAAATACAAAAGAAACCAGATTTTTTTTTAGAGCAAGTTGTATGTCCTGTGTGATTAATAGGATTTGGTCCTAATCTGTATATTGTATTTGAATGTGCGTACTGTCTTATTTTTACCTACTATCCTTTTTTATCTTGGCACAGATTTGAAGTAGACTGCTAATTTATCTGCTAGGTTACCATAGAGAGCAGCAAACAGTAGCAAAGGTCTGAATTTGGACTTACAGCTGTTTCTAAGCCTGCATGCTTAATACTGCAACTTCAGTGGTGTAACATTTGGAAGTTGGAGATCCCTCCTAATCGCTCGCCAAAATCTGTACTATGGTGGAATATGCTGAGGAAAGCAGAGAAAGAACTTCCTTGTGTGTTAAGATTAGTCAGTTATTCATGTGTTATGCTTCTGGGTCTGATTAAATAAAGATGTGTTATCTCCTTAGAAACAGGCAGCAATAAATATTCAGATTACTTTGATATATGTACTTATGCTACATATATATATGCTGCATATATTTTTTTCTAGATGTGTGTTAATATATGTATACATATATGTGCATACAGTGCACAGAACAGTTCACCATTTGAAGGATATCTAGTGTATAACATTAAAATGTCAGTTTCTATCACTGGTTTTCGAAATAACCTAACTACTGTATGGAGAAGACAGGAGTGCTCAGAGCAGCAGTAGAAAGCAAAAGTTTAGCAAAATGCACAGGTTTTTTTAGTAAAATCTTCTAACTGTTTTCTTCTCTTTTCTCCCTGTAAACTCCTTCCCTCCATTAGGAAAAAATAATTAAAAAAAAATTGTTGCCAGGAAGCCAAGTTGGAAAGCTTGGTTTGTTGGCTCTGTCACAGTTCAGGACAGGAGTTTTCACATTGGATTTGTGGACTACAACACACTATATTGATAGATGCATTTTTACTTGGGTTTCTCCTGTATAGATTGTGCTAGGGCATAGGTGTATTGACTTTTCTTAGGTCCATTCTTGTGTATTTTTTTGTGGGAAGGGTGGTTCCCATGACTACAGGTTAGAATTGTTGGCCTGTAAATCTGAAGGAAGGCATGACAAAAATTGCTTCTGCTAATGAATGCAAAATGTGTATACACATATGACGTAATTGGGGAGAGGCAAGAGGAGAATGTTTAGATTGTGTGATCAAAAAAGGCAACTTAGGCATAGAAGATGTTCTTAAGTGTTTGTCCTTTATATTCTGTTTCTCCCTTCTTCAGTATACGTAGTAGGCTTGATTTGGTATCTCAATTTTTAAGGTACATAAATGCATTCCTGTGTGCTGTATTGAGTATCAGTATTTCAAATACGTTCTTGCCCACCTCCCTTTATAAAAAAAAGCATTTTTAAGGGGAAGGAAGGCAGCAGCACTCCTTGTAGGCTATACTTCCTGATGCGGTAAGAAAATCAAACAAAATATTACTTTTTGGTCATCTGTCTCTATTACCTACGATGTCTTGTATGAACCACTGACACCAAGATCAGCAAGAGTCAGCAGAGATCTGAAAGCAGTAGTATGAGCTTGGAAGTCTTTCTGTCTTGCCTTCCCATGTTGACATGGGAAGCTAGTTAGTTCCGGAGTGAATCCTATATGACTCTGGATCCAACCTGGACCCACAGTAGCATAAATTTTCTACTGGGACCAAATGGAAGTTGGAGTTTTGGTTTGAGCTTAATACTGTTTTGAGTACTGGTAGGTTATTTTTACATTCAAATTGACTTGAAGCTACAACCAGATAAGCATCATGTGCTGGTTGAACTGAAATGTCTTGACTCAAGACCGTCATGTGACTAGTTTGTGTATTTTACCTCTGAATTATTTTTATCTGTAAATCTGATAAATTCTGTACCCTTCCTCTTCTTCCTCTGTTCATGCACAAGTGGAAATGGACTGTACAAATAACTTTGTTTCAGCAATTTCATGTGCTTGTTCCAGTAAGCTTCAAGTTAATTCCTTTAGATTTGTGCACATCCCTTAAAAATGAATCTTCATGTGTATACTGTGTGTTCTGTTTATTCTGACACTTAAATACTGCTCCAGGAAATTGCGACGTTGTTGTTTTTGTTTTTTTTTTCCCCCCCCGTATTTAAAAGATGTGAGGCGGTGGGGTTACTGGTATTCTTAGTTTAGCAGACTTAGCAAAAAGAGGACCTTTCCTGTACTTGTTCTCAGGTGTTTAAACATGGGGTGAGCTGCCTGTTTCTCTTAGTTGGGAAACACAAGCTATAACTTTTCAAATGTTCAGGAGTGATAATTCTCAGTTACTCAGTTCACTAAATGTGGGTAAATTATAACTTTCACGTTTTCCATGTTTGTATTTTGTGTATAGACCTTGAAGATGCAGAGTAGGCATAGTATAGTAATTGTAATCTTCATTTATCTTGTAATTGTCAGCAGATGGTGACTGGGAGGCAGTTGCTAGAAGAAATTTTTGAAGAACCTCAGGTGTATATTGAAGTCTAAAAACAGGAACAGAAAGACTCAATATTTTTGTAATGCTTAGTGATGTGAGAATCTTGAACTGATTCAGTGATCAACTTACCAAAATTAGTGTAGTGCTTTGAGTACAGGAATTTTTTTTTTTTTTTATTTGAGCTAAAAAAGAATTTAATTGTAAACTTCATTCCACTGATATCCCTTTATAAATTAGAAGACAGTGTGGTGTTGCACCTTGTTTTGAGTTCTGTTCCTAACTTTCATAGTGGATATTTTCCCTAACTGCTAGATGCTTTTTGTCTTCAGTATCTAGCACATGACAGTAGGATGTAGAAATTGATTTATGGGGAAGGAAAGACAAGGAACAATGACAGTGTCTGTGTAAAAGCTGTCAGATGTACAAAGAAGAATAGTAAAACCAGATTTCTCTCCCCCTCCTCCCCCTTGTTTTCTTGTAATGTTAGGGGTAAATCTGAATTTAAAAAGAACCCTAAGCAAACAAAATACCCCACCTTATTGTAGTAAGTGTATATTACCTTGATACATTATTTTTTGCATAGGTTTTTTATCATTAGGGCAAAAATTTTGTTACTGGTGCTGCCACAACCTCTTATCTTTGTTATGAAGCTTTGCATCCCCATGTGAGAGTTTTAGTATTCTTGCACCTACTGAATAGATTCTAACAGTCTGCTTAGTCCTGTTTCCTCTTCCTTCTCCCTTAAAAAAGGTTAAATACCTTGCAAAGGTGAGCTGCCAGTATCGCATATAACCATGTGAGTTGTACTGTTCCCAGTGCTGTTTGGTTTCTTCTGCCTTGAAAAATATGCTTCACGATTAATAAAAATAAAGGTAAGTCAGAGTTTTCTGATTGGATTTATATTGATTATTTGAATGTAAGTACTGGGAACTCAGTTTCTGAATCTATGAAAGAAAATGCAAGTAGTTAAATGTTTAAAAAAAATTAGTTTTCCTACCTTCTTAGGAAAAAACCCCAAAACCAAAAAAAAAACCCATAAAAAAACCCAGCAAAAAACAAAGGAAACAAAAAGAAAGCGACATGGAAAATGCCATGGAAGAATTTCTCTGGGCTCTTGACACATAGAGGATGATTGATAGCTAGGATTATGAAACCTTGTTGGGAGTCATCTGGATGGTCTGGCTAGACTTCAAGTTCTTATTTTTCAAGTGTACTTTCTGTCTAGGTGATCTGTCATCTGCTCATTTCCTGAAACTGTTCTATATGTCTTTTGATGGTCCTGCAAGAAGTAAGTGGAAGGAGGGGAAAAAAAGACATGCTGATAAAGTAGGCCTGGAGTGCCTTTCTGCCAACATCTGATTATGGCAACTGGATTTCGTTTTGAATGTTTGGACTCTGTAGCATTAGGCTCAAAAATAGAGAGGTAATTTCAGGAGATTACCCATTTGCTTTCTGATTCAAGAGCTGAGCTCTTTATATTTTGTTTTCTTTTTCCCTCCATGTACTAGGGAAAAAGTGAAATTTTTAGTTCTGCTGTCACACAATTGATCTTAAAAGGACAAGGCAGAAAGGAAGCATGTGGTCTTTGTTAGACCACAGAATAATGTTGTATAAGTGGAATACCTCAGGGATAATATGTAAGTTATTTTCTCTAGTTTAATGCATAAATGGTATTCTTTGTACAAAGCCACACATCAATAATCTGGAATGTATTGTGCTCTTACACTTCTGTTGTTAGAGCACAATTAATTTAAAAAAGTTGTTCTAGTATCATAGAGGATCATGAGAAGTATGGTGAGGCTTTGAATGTTTTAGACTAGATATGGCTATTAAGTCAGAAAGCTCCTGTGTATTCTCTAGAGACCACAGGAACTGCCATAGAAAATGTAAACCAATGTGATTGAATGGTAAAGTGTGATAGGTTTCTTGCAGGAGGTTGATCTTGCATAAGATAAAAGCTTTAACCAGATTGAACAAAAGTGGTTTGGTGTGTTGTGTTTTTCGTTTTGTTCTCCCTCCAACCCTGATAAAAATCGTATTATTAGGGCAAGATAAACCTTTTAACTGCCATTAAATAAAAGCAAAATTTCTTCAAAGAAGGAATGTGTTTTCATACAATAAAGCTGTGCTGGTAGGATGATAATGAAGAAAATTTGATGAATCTAAGAAATTGCCAAAATTCTGTCCAAGCTTACAGTGTATTGTCAGTAAAAGAGTAGAGTGGGCCCTAACAAAACTGGGGGGGGCTCTACTGTTCAGATTGAGGTATGGTAGATGGGCTGCTTTGCCCAAAAAAATGCTGATCATTGGACCAGCAGTTTTTATATATTGTCTTTGAACCATATGACCCTAAAATTAGCTGGGTGAACCATGTGGTCTTCCTAATTTTCAGATTAGTGTACTGCTTGTAGAAAGTCTTTATTAAACAGTAAGGTGTGTAAAATCTGCTTGGATTGTAGGCAGACTTCTCTAGCACCCTTCACACCTCCTGGCTGATTATTTAGACGAAATGCACCTATGAAAACAGTTTCTTAAAGGCCATGGGTGACAGATTGTCAGAGTTGTGAAAGAATAATGATTTGAAGTAGATAGGTACTTGCAGAAACTGGAAAGTGCTGTATTATGGTAGCAGGTAGTATTTTTATGACTCATCTAAATACCAAGCCTCAAAGGATAAGCAGTCACTTTTAAGATGGGTAAGGAAGAAAGATCCCCAGTGGTTATGTTATTTTCTGTTCTGAACTTTCCAATTTTTGTAGTATAATCCAGTAAAAATTCTGGGAATATTTTAGTGTGTCATGACAAGATTTTCTTCATCCCAAATCTGACATAACTGGCGAGTTCATGGTTGGATGGCCTGTAAGGTCACAGTTCTGTTAATAAGTGGGCATTGTATAATGAACTTATTCTGGGTCTTCCCTGCCGCCATTGTGGGAATTTGTTGAGGATTGCTAGTAATAAGTAATGAGCTGTGTTTGTTTGAGTTAATTTGTCTGTGTAGTTATTGTGAGCTGGAGACTGCCTTCTTTCCTCTTAACTCTAGGCAGAGGAAGAGCACTGAAGGGTTTTGCACTTCTGTAAGCGTGGCGAAGATCTGAAAAGTTAAGGTGGTAAATAATAGTGAGGTGGTATTACAATCATACTCTGCTTCCTTTTAGGTGAAACAACTTCTCTTTAACACTGTTTGGCAAAACAGATTTTAATTCAAGTTTCTGATTTTCTTCCGTATAGATTAGTCTCAGAATTTTTGAGTGGATTCTGACTCAGGCTTAATGCTGTATTTCAGTTGCTTGCAGGAGGCAAGAAGTTTATCTTGGCTCTGTCCCCCCTCCCCTTTTTTTTTTTTTTTTGTTCCGTTTGTACAA
>JAVHNF010095336.1:7938-18690 GCA_034783455.1 Micropsitta finschii | reverse complement strand
CAACTGGGTCTAATGGAAGGTGTCCCTGCCTGTGGCAGGGGGTTGGAACTGGATGAGCTTTAAGGGCCCTTGAACCCAAACCATTCTGTCAGTCTATGATTCTACGAAAACAGGGCTCATGTTGGCATTTTACCCTACTCCTTAGCCTCTTAGCTAAGGCTAACGGCCCAGGTCAGTCTGTAATGGTGCAGCTTGCACATGGCACAGTGCGCTCAGTGCATGGGTTGGCTCTTGAAATCTCCATCTGGGTGGTTTAATTTCCATTTTGACTCTCAAATGTGGTTTGTTCACATTCACACACACCCCATGAGCAGCAACCCAGCACCTTTCTCCACAGCCCCATCATTGCAGGGAGCTTCTGTGGGACTGGGGAAAAAATTGAGGAAATAATTATACAAGATGATAAGGATTAAGCCCCATTTGGGTTGGATCCTGGGCGCAGAGCTGGGGGAAAGAAGCTTCTCCATAGCCAAGACCATCCTCCTCCTCACCCCATGCCTTCCCTTCTCCAGCCCAGAGCAACCACCCATGCATCCTCTTCCAGAGACACGCCAGGACAGCAGAGCCCCAAAGGTGGCAACATCAACATTTATTGGAAAAGGGCATTAAGATGGTGTGTTTGAACATACCAATGGCCCTTTTACCTGCCTTCTCCTCCCCTGCTCTTGGCTACACACGGAAACGCCACAGTGCTCCAAAATACAGAGATGGAAACGCACACATGCACCGGAACTGCCAACTGCATAGAAATATACTTTGTAATCTATACGCACACAAGTGTCTAAACTAAATGTGATGTACAAACAGGTCACTTACACCATGGCTGGGGGGCATTTACAGGTGGAGTTTGGGTCCCAAAACGTGGAGGGGACATGGTGAGACATGCTGAGGGGTGCAGCCAGCCAGGAGGTGATGGCCCCAGCCCTGCTGCAGGGTCCCACAGAGTGGACAAGGGAGAAGCACTGGGAGTGGAGGGACAGGAGGATGCTCTGCAGGGATAAGCCACAGGACAGCTCCTCAGAGCAGAGGCCAGGGGTATTTTCTGCCCCTCAGGACAATGGGCACCCCAAGATGTGCCCTGTGGTTCCCTTCCTTCAGCGTGAGCAAACCTTGTGCTCGTTTTCCCACCTTCTTTGTGGTTTTGAAGAGGTTTGGGGGTGTTTTTTCCGCACTGACCCAGGTTTGGGGGTTGCTTTGCCTACTGTGTTTTGTTAAAAGATGGGAACAGCCACAGGAACAAACACTTCCTCCCCAAGCAGCCAGCTTTGTGTTCCTGCTGCTCACCCCAAAACCTGCCCCAGCCTAAACTCAGGCTTCAGCAGGACCAGCTATGACCCAGAGAGGAAAAAGGGCTCAGGAACAGGGGACAGAGACACACTAGGATGCTAAAGAGAAGCAGCAGCAAGGGGAGAGCCTTGGGCACTGGACAGGGCTGGCACAGGCAGTGCTGTGATCCAGCCTAGAGACCGAAATAAACCCTGCTTTTTTTCCTGTCCTCTTAAGCTAGATCATTTCCTAAACCCAGATTAAAGCATGACCACACAAACAAGAGGTGACCTCAGGGCAATCGTGAACTGTAACTGCCACCGAGGAAAGAAAAGGGGATGATAATGTGTAATTACAGCTTAAAACAGCTGGAAGCTCTGCAGTGAGGTGGTAGAGAAACAGGTTGTGGCTGGAGCAACCAAGCAGCTGCGTTTACCTGAGTCCCTCCACCACATGCAGAAGCAGCTCCCACATCTCCAGCTTTAGATCCTTCTGTGTCTCTTCGTGTGGCAAAGGCAGAAGCAGCGCGTCCAGCCAGAGGGGAAGGGGATGCCCCAGCTGGCAGGAAAGACCTCCCCCTCCAGACTCACCTTAATGCACTGACACTTGGAATGCATTTGAGAGCAAGACAGACCCTGCGAGCGACAAATACCCCCAAAATGACCTTTCCTCCCCATCCTTACCGTATCTTCACCTTCCACTTTTGGTTTGGTAGGATGCAGAATTTTCAACCACACGTGTCAAAAGCAAAACTCTCAAGTCTGGAGCCTCATCTCCCCCCAGCTCAAATCCAGTTATCCAGTTTTATCCTATTGCACAGCAAAGAGGCACGATGCAGGGCCTGGAGGGTGGACCTTCTAAAGTGCCTCTTATCATATCACAGCTATTTCTTACAACACTGCAGTGTCTTTGTGATTATGGCTCAGGTGACTGAAGACTGGGCTTTATCAAAGTGTTCTGCTAATAAAAATAATTCAGCAATTCTGTGAGACAGGAATCCCAAAACTGTGAAAACCCAACCCAAAAGTAGGAAAATGGGGGGGGGGGGTTAATGTGTTTAATATTCCCCAGCACGGTGGCTGCTCCTGCCTCATGTCACTGCCCCAGGTCCCCCAGTCCCAACTGGCTCCTCAGGTGCATCCTGGCTGTGACCAGGGAAAGGGACACGGCTCGTGTGGATTTTGCCAAAAGGAAAAAAAAAGAAAAAAAAGCGGGTTTTCTCAAAGAAATTGTGTTTTCAGGTGACCTGGGACCAGCCAGGCTGCTGTGTGTCCCTGCACCGGGATGGGACAATCGCCACCCCTGTGCTGCACCAGGCAAGCCCTTTGTCCAGGGCATCAGGGCACAGTGAGGTACCCAGGGCAATGACCCATGTGCCTAGGGGAAGGTCCAGACTCACAGGCCAGAAGCTGGGTGCAGGGACTGAATCCCCTCTAGCAGCCTCGCTCAGGCACCATCTCAGGCAGGTTTTGGTTTTTTGGCTGCCCCTGGCTCAGGCACATTGCACCCCAGCCCCACTCCTGCCTTTCACAGTCTTCCACCCTCCAGCTTCAGCCCTGCCCCTTGCCAGGGGCTCTTGACATGGCCAACAAATGATGTGGGGAGGGATTCCCCGGAGAACAGGTTTGCTTTATGCCAGGAAGATGTACACGAACAACGTGCTCTGCTCGGAGCCAGAGCATCTCCTCTCCCCTTCCCAACAACCCAGCGATGGAGGTCACAGCGAATACCCACCTCCCCGCGCTGCTGTGCCTCCTGCACCACCAACTGCTGTGAAACATGGACACAGAGTAAAGTACGGGAGACGGGTTTGTGGTGCCAGCAAATCTGAGGGGTGGCCTCTGTGTCCGTGTCCCCACCCGTCCTGCAGGAGGATGCACTCCCCACAGGGTCAGCAGTCTCTCCCCGAGGGGTCCTTTGGTGCGAGCTGTGCAGCGGTGGCTCTGCCCTACCGGCATGGCCACCTTCAGTACACGCACAGGTCCGGGAACTTCATCTCGTACACTGGGATGGAGTGGTTTTGGGGCTGGCCATAGGCAGCTGTGATGGTGCCAGAGGGACTTGGTGGTGGCCTGAAACACAAGAGGTGGAAGGAGATGGTTTAGAGAGAGGTTTGGTGAGGAAGCAAAGCTTGTGCAGACAATGTGCATTCGTGCAGCATTGCAGGTCTCCACAGTGCCACCAGAGCAGAAGGGAACTGAGGCAAACAAACCAAAGGCTGCTCCAGCAGCCCTTGTCACCTCTTGCCAACCCCAAGCTAGAACTCTTCCCCAGCACATAAGCCTCCTTGATAAGGGACACAAGTAGCTCCCATTGCCTCAAAGCCAGTGCTGGTCTTGTAGTCGAGCCCCCACACACACACTTGGCACAGTGTCCTCAGCTGTCACCCCAACTCACCTTATGGTGATCTCGAAGATCTGGTTGAGTTTGCTCTGCAGCAGCGTCGCCTGTAACACAGACACAGGGGCTCCATCAGTGCAGCTGTACCCAGGTACCACAGTAATGCAAACTGGACACACACCCCAGTCACAGCAGGGAGAAGGTGGCCTGGCTAAATGCACAGCCACATTGCCACCGTCCTTCTCTCCCAAGCAGAGGAGCCACAGACATGCAGTGTGCCCCGGTCCCCACTCACCCGAGCACCGCAGTGGGCAGCGATCTCCTCAAATGGGGCTTTCTGGAATTTCTCCACCACTTGCCGCCTCCGTTCCCGCTCCTGCTCCTCCACGGCGACGCTGTCTACTGAAGCAGAGGGGAGATGGCTCCCAGCTGCTCCTCACCCACAAGGACCACCGCATCCCCACCTCCCCAACAGACAGCATGGACTTGGGCATCACTGGAAAGCCAAGGCGAGGGTCTCCAGGATGTGGCTTTGGGACCAGCCTCTCCCAGGGACACCACCAGGGCCAGGCAGAGCTATGAGGTTGCTTGGTTGATCTGCAGTGCGGGTGCAATTCTGCCAAGGGGACGCATCCATGTGTGGCATGCACACACAGATGTGGGGATGATGGTACCCATACACACACACACGCCACGCCAGCCTCCACCTCTCCTTATCACGCTGGTTCCCCCCCTTACCTATTGCCTTCTTTAGTGTCTCATATGTGATTTCTTCTGCTGGTGCTCTCTAAAGCAAGGGGAGAAGCAGATGAGGTTCAGCACACAGCACAGGATACTGTTCTGGGATCACAGCAACCCAGAACCAGTGTCCCAGGCTATATTCTTGCACCAAAAGAGTCTATCCTTAAAGATCAGGGATCTCTTTCTTGGCAAGCCATGCTTTTAAGGGTTTTTTTCAGGCTGAACTAGCCAGGCCTTACACCTCACTGACAGCTCCTGTTGCTAAGAAATATGCAATGAAATATAGAAGGAAAATAAATTTGCCACCCAAGCAGCAGTGGGTAACCCTTCCTGCTATGTAGCAACCCTTGCAGGCTGGGATCTGTCAGTACCTGGAGGGAGCATCAGGGGGAGCCAGGTTTTTTCTGACCCCATTCACTGCCAGACAGGCCAGGGCTCAGTTATGGGCCCCTGTGCTCGCAGCCAGAGGAGCAATTACATATGCAGACAAATGACGCATTAGAGAGGGCTTAACCTCATGCTGCCAGGCTGCTGAAAACACAGAGTGCTGAAGGGATAAGGCAGCCTCTGCAGCTCTGGTGTAACATGGTACCTGCTCTCGCTCAGGACTGTTCCTCGACTCCACCTCAACCTGCAGGGAAATGGTCTCGCCAATGCTCTTCCTCTTGGACAAGCGATCTTCATCTGGGGAGGAAGAGAAAGGGCAGAAGAGCTAATTGCAGCCTCTCCATGGCCAGCAGGGTGAGCATGGGCAGCCCCCAGAAAATGCAGCCTCACATCTCCTCCATGCCCGTCCATCTAAGCCATTCACACAAGTTTATCCAAACCAGCAGAACTGAGGAGTGAGCCAAGCCCAGCAGGGTTCATGGCTCCTTCTGCCCAGCCAGCTGTGAATGTCACAGCCCCAGGAAGTTCCAATTAACCACTTTGTGCCTCAGTTTCCCCAAGGTTGCATCTTTAACAGGGCACCAAAAAACATCAGGGCCACGTGTAGGACAAGAACTTTACATCCCTGTAACCACGCAGAGCAAGGGACCAGTTTCATCCCTTTTCAGTTCTCCAGGATGCCCCAGGGTGCTGCATACCTGTCAGCTGGGGAACGTAGGGTGTGCTGAGCCGGTCTGAGTTGTAGCCACTGCCTCCCAGCACCTCACTGATCTTGCTCTGCCAGAAGAAGACCTCTGGGCCCAGGCGGTCAAGGCTCTTGCTCAACCTATGGAGATAGAGAATAAACAATGAAGATGGCAGCATCTCTCCTGCTGGGGAACAGTGCCAGCGGGGTTTCTAGTCCCTTTGGGTCAGGAACAGAGAGCTCTCATGGTTTCGCTTAGCTCCAGCACAGCCAGATACACCACACTATTTCTGCACACAGCAGCACAAAGCCAGAGGCCCTGAAGGACTCTCAGCCCACCACAATAGATACAGTCCTCAGGGAGGACTACCCTGACATAGGGAATGTCTCAAGAGTGCAGTGATGCTTACTGGGGACAGTGTTTCTGTAAGGGGCCTCACCACTGGAGAAGAAGGTACTTTCAAGGCTCTTACCTAGGTCTCTCCACAAACACATCCTCAGGGAGTAGATAGGGAGCTTCCTTCTGCCGCATCTGGATGACCTGCAGAAGACAAGCAAGGGGCCAAGCTCAAACCCAGGGGTGGCTTGTACAGTCAGTGCCAGAGCTGCTGCAGGCAAGGCTGCAGCCCTGTCCCCAGATCCTCCCTCGCACCTCATGGATGTGCTGGCAGAAGGTGGGCACGGTGGTGAGCTGGCTGATGAGGTTCAGGTAAGCCGCACCGAGAGCAAAGAGCGCGCAGCGGTTGTATGCTGTCAAGTTATCCTCGTTGATCTGGGCTATCTCCTGCAGCAGAGACACAGTCCCATGATGAGATACGGATGAACAAGGTCCCAGCACTGTCCCCATCCGCCTTGCAGCATCACCTGCCCTGCAAACATCCCAGCTTTTGGAGCTTCAGTTTTGCAGCATTTCAGGGGCTGGCAAGGCAACAGGTCTGTCCCCAATGTGTTGGGCTGATCCATGGTAGGAGACACTTACAGCATATGAGGTGCTTCCTCAGAGACCCCAACTCCAAAACAATCTCCTCCCAGAGGCCCCCTCCTCCCCATCACATCCCAGCCTGCCCACCCCAACAATGCCAAGTGCCAGCAGCACACCCAGCTCCCCTACCCACCTGCACTGCCAGCACCAGGCGAATGAGATCCACCATGACCTCCTCGTTAGCCAGCTCGATGCTAATGAGCATCAGCATACTGTAAAGAGCCTCATAGTGAGCCTGCACGTTGCTCTCCTCCTTGCAGATCAGGTAGATGTGCCTGTAGAGCTGCTGGCCATGCTGTGGGGACACAGACAGATGTGATCATCCCCTGAGCATCCCCTGTGAGCAACACTGCCATCAACACAGAGCAAGAGCAGCAGCACCCAGTCATGGAGCCTCCATCCATGCAGGAGGGAGCAGAGCTCCTCTGGTCACCAAGGTGTGACTATCAGGTGGCATTTTACTATCTGATGGTGGACCCTGATGGGGAAGAGCCACCAGCAGGTCCAAGAGCAGAGCCCAGGGCAGGCACAGAGCACTCACAGCACCACAGCCAAGGAAAGGAGGCCTCTGTTGCAAAAGCATTAGAGAAATGCTTGCACCACAGCAGCAAAATAAAAGCCAAGACACGCTGCTTGAGAGCGAGACAAGGGACAGAGCAGGGCACACACCGGCATGAGGGAAACTCAGCTCTGTAACAGTTTTTGGTTTGGGGGCTGCATTGCTGCTCCCCAGTGTGAGCAAGGAAATAAACTGATCCCACCTTGCCTTCAAGTTAGCTCCAGAGAGTTTTGCTGGAAGTGTTTTAAGGAGGAAGTGGGATGAATAAAGCCAGGCAACTTTGAAAGCTACTTGCTAAATAGCTTTTGGTATACCAGCACATCCTGGGGTACTCATTCCTTAGGGCAAATAGCTGATTTAGGAGTCTAGAAAGGCCCACACATGAAGCACTGATAGGGATTGAATCCCACTGGCTTTTCTCAGGGACATCCTCAGGTTTAGAGGCACCACAGTACTCCAAAGACTCAGTGTGACTTGGGGAAACAGAGGCGCAGTCCTTGGCCTGGTCTGCACAAGGACAGCTTGATCCAGACCCTGACACTACCTTCTTCATGAAGACGGTATCCTGGCGTGAGCATTTGTCCACTTTCAGCTTCAGGACCGAGATGTCGCTGATGGTGCTGCAAGAAAAGGCCAAGACCTCAGACACTGGAGGGAAGAGGCGCAATTTCTGCATCCCTACAGAGCCACTGGTCAGGAACGAGCTGTATGGGAGGAACTGTTAAAAAGCCAACAGTGTCTGTTAAAACCCCTCTGAGCAACTCAGATATTCAGGCGTACTAAGCCAAATCACTACAGGATTTCAAGGCAGTGGCACTCAGGAACACAAAGGCAAGTTGACAAAGAAGCGTGCAAGCAAAGCGGGTAAGCAGAACCGCAGCAAAACCCATAGAGATGTTTCCATCTGGGATTACAGTCACCTTCTTCCAAGGTAACATAGCATGGACAATGTGAGTGCCCAGCAGGCCTATCCATGGCAGGGCAATGCAGCCATTGCACCTGCACAACCTCCTGGGACCACTGACTAACCAGTTACTTTCAGCAGCGTGGTCTCATGTCCCCCTGGGCACAGTCTCTCACATATGGGCACACCTCACCCATACGGCTCTTAGACCACAAATGTGCAGCATTAAACCACCCCAAAACTGATACCAGATTTAGCAATAATCCTGCCAGTGCTCCCAGCTCAGCAGATCTCCTCCCAGGCCTGCTCTGCAGGGTCTGCAGGTCCCAGCCCTGTTGAGGAGTCCCCAGGACATACCTGATGGTGGAGAATTTCTGCCGGTTCCCATGGCGATCGATGAAGCTGATGAGGATCTCAAGGACAAAGAGGCGGATCTCAGCATCCTCCATGAGGGCTGCTGACAGCAGCCTGTCCAGGAAAACGCTGGGAAGAGCCGTGAGCATGTTACTGCACTGGAAGCCCACAGAGACCTGCAAGCATCAAAGAAAAATGTTGGCAATGTGACAGTGTCATTTCAGAGGGTTACCCTCTTTCAGTTTAAATCCACCCCCACCTTGGTTCTAATCCCTCCAGGTCCTTGCAAAAAGTCCCTCTTTGCTGCCATGCCAGCAGCTGAGAACCCATAGGTCTTGTGAGGGAGAGATGCTGCTGCAGGGCTGGTGACAGATTCATACCTGGAGGAGGGACTTTAGGAGCATTATCTGTGTCAGCCGATTCCGGTTCTCCCTGCCGTGGAGAGAGGAAAGGAATGGTAAATCCAAACAAAACCAAGACAACCCTCCTTGCATACAAGGTTGGAAAAGCCTCAGAAAGCGCAGGACCAGTTTCGCAAGAGTCACCACCACAAAGAGCTGTGCCGTAAAGGTCTCTAGCAGATGAGCTCCAGATTTAACAGCCAGCAAAAGACTGCCAATGAACTGATGAATACCAAAGTACGCATCCTGCCATAGGCATCAGAAACAAGGCAGCACTCGCATCTCCAGGCAGTCACAAGCTGAGCCCAGGATGATGAGCTGAGATCTGGATGCCCCCATCCCCATCCTACAGTGACTGCCAAGGAAAGCCAGGCACTGGTTTTGAACAGGCTCCTTGCTTTAAAGCAGCTGCAAATTGGTGAGATGAAGTCCAAACTCTCCTGTCCATGGAGGTACCCCTATTCCTTGCTCCCATCTTGCTTCTTACGAAGCACACTTCCGCTTCAGCAGCATGGAGCGGTTTATGGAAAAAGAGGAAATCTTGAATTCTTTACTGCCTGAACTCAGCCTTTCCAGGCCCTGGGGGACACACAGGGAGCTCCCAAGGGATTTCCAGCCTGCCCCACAACACACTGCTTGTGCTGCCTATCTCTGCTTAGGGACCGAGCTACACCACAAACAGCAGCATCCCTGTAAGCTGAGCTGAAGGCTGCCCCTCCTCTGCAGACTCCTGGTTCACACACAGAGCAAGCACCATCCTTCACACGGTGTCAGATGAGATTTCAAGCTCTCCTAGAGGAAGCTCATGAGCTGACAAAGGAGCAGTGACAAACAGCCTGGTGCAGCCAGCCTGATACTGAGAAGTGACTGCCACCCTGGGGCTATGAGCCCAATTCTGCTCCTGCAGCAAGGAGAGCTGCCCTGGCTGAATGGCACCCAGCACCTACTGTGTCTCCCACCATGCGAATCGGGATTGAATGCAGGCGTCAGGAATTACCTCCATATGAGTGAGGAGCAGAGCATGTCTCCTATCAGCCAGCAGAGTCTCTTTCCCATCAGAGACAAGTGGGAAGAGCCTGACCATACTTAGAAGATAAATATAGCACGAAAATCTGTTTGCTCCTTACCTACATGTTTCAGTGCTGATACCCTCGCTCCAAATAGCTCTCATGGTCTGTTCCTACACTTCTTAAGCAATTCTGTTGTTTGGGTGTTTTCCCTTCCTTCTCTTTCTCCACTGCTGGGTATAAATATCACCTCCCGCTCAGTGCTAATAAAAGCTCTGAGGCAGCTCAAAGGGGCCACACACCAGCGGTTGGAGGCATGGATGAGCAGCTGGTCCCATAAACCCATACACTCAAGCTTCTCAAAAGCCACAGGCAGCCCTCACTCACCAGCAGCTACCCCACTGCCCTGAGGCATCTGAAGTCACTCCCCTGGATGTTATTTTCAGTTCCTGGCTAGTTCTGGGTGACATACCAGGACAGAGCTCCCAACAGCAGGACCTGAAGGAATGCGGAGTTCATGCAGCATAACTGCCTGCAGACATCTTTCCCCCTTGATGCTCTGGTGTTTCAAGGGGCATTTGTCATCATATTTGCAGCAGACAGCAAAGCATTTGAAACAGGAATCGCACATTGCTCAGCTTCCCTTGCTCAGCTTCCCCTCAGGGAAGCTCTCAATGCTCAGCCTTTCCAATAACATGCCCAAATCCCACTCTGTCCCCAAAGACCATCTCAAGGTGGGAACAGTTTCAGGAGCTCCCCAGCACTTTCAGCAGTGTGTTTAAAGCCCTAACACAGAACAGCAGCAGGAAAAGCAGGGCAGGGGGTAGAATTAGAAGGGAAGAAGGCATCTGTTCTCACCCAGCTTTGCCGGCCTCAATGGACTGCTGTGTGGAGGGTAGTGGCACCTTGTTCATGATGAAGACCATCACCTCAGACTGCTGGTAGGTGGGCAGTGTGCTGGCGAAGGACCCTGTGGGGACAAGAGCAAGCTGGCAACGTGTGAGGCACAACCCACTGCCCCCAGGAGGATGCAGTGCCATGGGGTCTGCCTGCTCTTCCCTCCTTTAAGATATTTGTAACTGAACACTTGAACTGATTTAGTTAAACTAGTGCATAGCCCAGAAAG
>JAVHNF010095330.1:0-11085 GCA_034783455.1 Micropsitta finschii | reverse complement strand
TGCAGGCATCCCTGTGTATTTCAGACATTAAAGTGGAAAATCTTTCATAAATCATGCTATTTTCAGCAGTGTGTACACAGAGACTACCTGTTTCATGTTATTTTCAGTCCTAAATATTGTTCTCTTGCATCTCAAAGCATCACTTTCAAGTGTTTTCAATACAGCTGTGCTTTGGGGTTCTGCAGCACCTGAAGAATGTGAGATGCTACCCAGTGAGCTGCCAGAACTTCTTGCTTCAATAATCCTCTTGAAGCTATGGTTAAGTACTTACTATAGAGAGTGAACGTGGATTGTAACAATCAGATCTGTGCGGAAACATTGCAAAAAAAGAATTACTACAGCCTTCTACTTCAGTGCTAGTTCGGTTAGTTAGTTTGGGTTGTTTTGAGCCAGATAGGGAAAAAGATGAGCAAGTCCTTACTGATACATGAAAAAGAATATCTGGACCCTTGTTTTATTCTTTTTAGGAAAATGAATTCCTTTATAACCTCCTTCCTCATGTGTATGATTTTAACAGGTAACCTTCTTTCTCGTAGTTGTTTCAGCCCTGATATTTCAAAAACCATTTTAAGTAGAAAACCAAAGAATTGCTACCCAAACATTTCTTTTCCCCAAACAAAATGCTGCTCTCTAGTGGAAGATGATGATATGATCTCATTAGAAAAAATGTTTGAAAAATCTTCATTTTCATTTGAACAGTTACAGGAAACCTTAATTAATTTTCACAAGGACTGACATAGAAGAGTAGTGGGGCTGGTTTGTTTTATTTCAGTCTTTCAGATAGTCCTGTGACATTCTGGTATTTATTCCTCAATATAAATTTGCTATGTGCTTATATCACTCACACAATTGCATCCAAATAACCTGCCAAGTATTTTACATTAAAATGAAACCATGTTTTCTAATTTGATCCCTTTTAGTTTTTCTGTTCTTAGACAATATAAAAAACAATCTATTTTTTCTAATTTTCTTACTTTTTTCCATATATTTAATTACTGACAGACTTTCTTAGGTCTGAACACATAGCTTGAGCTAGCCCTTTCTGAAGACACAGCATTGATCAGTTACATTCACAGAAAAAATCACTATGAAAATCTTTACCCCATTGCTACGGGTTTCTAAAGCCATTCCTGTCTGCAACATGGTGCTAGAAAATTGAGGAATGCAGTTCCAATCCTTCCTTCAGCTTATACCAAAACAGTGACAAGTACCAAATTTGCTGTTAAAAAACTCCAATCAAGGAGTATTTGTCCTGGAGGACCAAGTTTAATCCTGCCTGTAGTTAATTTATAAAACGCAGCTTTCATTTGCTTTCCTATTTTTTTAAGCATAGTTAAAGCAAAAAAACAAAAACAAAACCAAAACAGCTCTCCATGCTCAATTTCTTCAAGTTACAGACCAAAGCAGCACAATTCAAGATTTATTCTCAGCTTCCCATGTTCGTAACAGGAAACCTATCCAGCATGTGCTTCTGTTTTCTCATCTCTGCAGACAAGAGACATGCATAGTTTCCTCATAAACATACTAAGAAAGTAGTCTATCACTTTTATTTATTTAAATTAAGTACCTTTGAAAAATTGCTTTCTAGATCTACTAATTAATTTTTAACTACAGTTTTTGCCTGCATACTTCTCCCACTTGAAGTACTCTTCCCATCACATCCAAATACTATGGGGAAAGAACAGTCATTTGTCAGAAGATGGAGATTAAGCAGTTGCTTAATTAGACTGCTAATTAATGTAAACCTCTTCTGTAAAAATGACAACCCTGTCAGGTCTGTTTCAAGTCTTCTGTCAAAATTATGTAGGTTACATACACTGTAGAGTAATATGCAGGCTTAGAAAAGCACTCCAGCTTAACTTCATCCACCAGCTATTGATGCTGCACACCCTTCCCGGATAACCCTGCCCAGCTCTGCTGGGGCAGGGTCAGCTAATGGCCCCTGGACATATGCTTGTCTTTCCTGAGCATTCTTAGCTACATCTTAACATCCATAGAGCTGCCCCAAAGTTTGCTTCACAGCAAATACATAACTCTCCTGCAATAGCCTGAGAAAGCAGAGCTTCACATAGCTTCTCAATTTGATTTCTTCATTGTCCTCCCTGCTTTCATGTATACTTCTGCTCATGTTCTGCTCTGCTTCCATTGCTGGAAAGATGCTGCCCTCACCACCAACCTCAGTTCCCTTGCTCCGAACAGTGCATTTAAGCCATAACTACAGCCTTCTACCTATTGCAAGGCCTCTGAGCAATTCCATCTGAGTTGGCACCCAACTGGCAGGTTGTTTTCTGTGTTCCAAGCTGAGGGACCCAAGGTGGGTTTTCATTTGTTAGTTTTTAGGGCAAAGAAAGACATACAAAAGCTACCCCAACTCCAAGGATCTACTGAAGTATTTTGAGTAGTTATTTAGCCATTCTTCTTGTTACACAGAAATGTAGGGATGGAAGGGGTTTTTTTAACCCACTCCACATAAAAATCCAGAACTACTGATATTGAAAGAATAGGAATGAACAATATGTCTGCTCTGCCATTTACTTGAGATTGAGGCAGAAAACTGTTCTAGTGCAAGTCACACAGTGAAGTAGGATTTTCAGTAGATCTCATGGAGGAAGGAAAAAAATAAATCCAGGATCAGTTTATAAATAATGACCCATGGAGGAGTTTCAAAGCCTGACCATTAAGGAGAAGTTTACATTTAGTTTAAAATGGATAAAAAATATGGAGAAAAAGAGAAAGCAGGATAAAGATATTCATAACTAACTTAATGAATTTTGGTAGCCAATTCTTGCTTACTTCAGTACATGCCCTCAGCAGCAGCAATCTGAACCAGGGTTCCCATCTGAGACACCCACCTGCAGCTGGTGTTGCTGCCTGCCTGCTGCACCATTCATGGCCTAGGGGGTTAGTTCATGTTAGCTCATACTTGAGATTCTTCAGCAAGCCGACTATTCCAAGTTCAGTGCTGATGCTCTACAGGAGCTGGAGGTGTACAATGTTAAGGGCATCTACTGATCAATTACAGTGCCGGTACCTAATTGTTCCCATAACCCAAGGGCTAGAGATTTTAGCATTAACTTATCAAGTGTTTTTACTGTAGTAAATCCACAAACACTTCTGAGACATCATAAACGAATCTGTGATGCTTTTCCATACAAAGACATATTTGCTGTCTGGGATATTCTGCTCCCTGGTGATTTTTCAGAAATGAAATGGTATCTTGAAAATTCACTTAGCATAATAGAATTTCACTCAATTTATTGAATTTTACTCAGCATAATAGAGGAAAATGTGAAAACAGTATGTTTCTTAAAAATGAAACCTGCAATAAAGCTAAGGAAATGAAATTTTAAGAAATATCCCGAAGTGTCACTTCTTTGACCATTAAAACTGACCCTTAAAACAAGCAGCTTATGAGTGAGAGCCAACAGCGAATTTGTTTACTGACTGTACAGAAAGCCCAAACAATAATTACTAATTCCAAGTGCTCTTGTAAACCATCTATGTTTGGCTGAAATACTTATGAAGCGCATAGCCTGCTCAGAGGGCAAGAGGTGTTCATATTTACTTCAAGCAAGAAAGTTTTTATATTACGTATCATTTAAGTTGTCAATACCTGAGACTTAATTATCAAGAATTCTGAACTGTTTTAATAAGCAAGCAAATGAGGAAATGGAGGTTAGGTCATCTGTATATTAATTATGTACAAATAGAATGCATCAATAAACAAATACAAGGTTTACATTTATTATCTTTGCCTCTTTTTATTGTCATACTCAAGACAATGATAACAGATGTAATTTACAGAATACTTTTAGCACATACAAGAGAGTAAACCCACTATTTAAATAGCTGGTTACTTATTTAAGTACAAACTGAACCCATTTCAGAAAAGCCATACCTCTATACAGACAATTCAGCAAGTGGCAATCTCACTGAGATCAAAATAAGAATAAAATAATATATGCTGAAATTTCTACTGTTAAAATGGAGACAACAAAGTATCTATGGCTTTTAGAGCAGATGCTAAATGCATTACATTCTCAGTCATTAACCTGCCAAAATCTAGGCAAAAGTGTACCTTAGCATCTCATTGAAAATACAAAATAATTTCAGTATAGCTATGTTGAATTTCACATTAGATTTTCTGTGCCTGAAGGAAGGCTTAGAAAATAAACACAGTGCACCTTAAGACGTAAACCAACAGATTACATTCTCTGAATGTAGCCTTGCCCTTTTCTTTTGGTTGCTACATAAAGACGAATGGCAGCACAAACTCGTTCATTTTCACATGCTAGACCACTCAGCAGCCTGCTTTTACTACATGAGTGCGCTACTTCAGCTTTTACCTCTCTGTGTTTTGTTTCTTTCTAACCTTGACCTATGCTATGAGCACACTGAATGGCAGAACAGTGCTGAGAAGAAAACACTAAGGATACTTTCCCTCTACAGCATCACAGTAAATTGAAACATGCTATACTGCAATAATTTAAGATGTGTATTCACTCTGAAAACTGCTCTAGCAGGCTGAAGATTAAAATAATTTGAAATTATTTCATAGCACTGTATGAAAACAGCTTCTCTTTCCAGTTCTACTTTATATATTAAAATAAAACCTTGCTGTTCAGCTGATCCTGCTCAACTGTAAAACTTCGCCAAAGCTAAGACTGCTGTAAATGACAGATTCCAGCAGTTTAACAGCTGCTATAATATGAAAAGCTATTTATTATTTCCAACGTTATTGTAACAGTCTTCTCGGAGTTTAGTAGCAGCTTTCCAATCTGCGGTTTCCTGCAGGTATGTCTCAAAGCAGAATTCCTGGGAAGGAAGACCACTTACTGGATGAAGACGTGGGATAAAAAAAAAAGCAATTAAAAAAATCCCAAACAAACAAACTAAAAACCCTGAACCCAAATGACAAGCAGAGAACAAGTATTTCCAACACTTTCAATAGCACTCCTTAAATTTAACTTAGTAAGAATTAATTAGACACACAGTTTAGCTTCCTGCAGTTTCTAACAGCCTCAGATTGACCTCTGCAGCTCCTGTTATAGGCCATTTCCACATTGCAGTCTGTGCAAGCTCACTCAACAGTCTTGCTATTTCGCTTTTGTTTGTTTGGGTTGTATTTTTTTTTTAACCAACTTGAATCCACATGTCTAATACTGAGTCAAAACCAATTTCCATCCAACAGAGATCCAATTCTAGCACTTGAAAGAATTACATCAGTTGAAATACACTTTAAATTTATTTGCACTTTCTGGTGCAGAGAAGCTTCACCTTTCAGGGTCTGTACTAACAACAGGTGGTAAACTGTGCTGTTCTTTTGAGAATGTTTCACTTACCAATTCACAGAGACACACACAGAACTGATAATACACATTTCTTAATGTATGCTTTGTGACTATTTCTTGGTTTGCTATCTTCTATTATGTCCAACTGCTATGTAACAATGGGAATATGAAAATCACTATTATCAAATATCAGGGGCCTCCTGGGAGGGGTTGATTCTTTGTCCGCTTTATGCAACAGCTTAAAAAGTCCCGTTCCAATATTCATTGGAATCCCCATGATGATGCACTCAGAAACACCTAGGAAAAAACAACAAACATGCTGAACATCCAAAGATCAGGGATTTACATTTTCATTTCCCTGTTTCATTTTCTATTTTCATTTGCCTGTTCTGTATGCCTTGCCTATTAAATCTCCTTGAACCTCACATGTAAACTCCAAGGGCTCTTTACCAGATAAAGTTAAATGTTATGGTCATCAGATCAGTATGTTATTTAAACTCTAGACAGGAAAAATTCAATGGAAACTAAACACCTGATCTAGCAATGGAAGAGCTTCAGAAGGTCTGTTTTTGGAGAAGACACATTCCACTCAGTGCAAACAGCAGAATATGTAAGGCAAAGTTACTTCATGCTCTTTCTCTGACCCAGTGCTAAGAACCACAGAATCATAGAATCAGTCACATCTGGCCAAGTGCCCTTGAAAGTCCTACACCTTCCCAGTGACAGAGGATACCCCTGCTTTACCTATATTGCTTTTTGTATCTTCATGATTATAAAAGTTCTTGTTTCGAATTTAAAGATTTAGTCTGTCCCAGCAAGATGCTGACACATTGATATTCCTGATCTACTGATGTACATAACTTTTCTAAAGAATGTTCCACATTAAAAGAAAGCTATCAGATACCACTGGATTTTTTTCCCTGGCATACTGTTAAAATCCGAATGACATTTTGCCACATCCTCAGGAATACAAGAACATCTGTCTTTCACACAAGTGTTTAAGAAAATAACAATAAATATCTGTACATTTGATCACACAAAGGATAAAAATAAATTTGCTTAAAATTCTGGCAAGATTTGACTGGTTATTTAAATATGTATGAATGAAGATTCTGTATTTTTGCTCTTAGAGCATTGCTGCATGTCTGCTATGTATTTACCAACACTGTGCACTTAAAAACCTTGTGCAAAATAAAACTCTCAGGAGTTAATGTATATTTCAGCCCACTACTTTGTCCAACTCCTATAGCACGCAGGTTACAACTGATGAAAGAAATAACCTTTCTAACACCTAGCAGAATAAAACTTAGCTCGTTTTGCAGAATAACTTTTCGACCTGAGCCAATCACTGAACCATGGAAACTGCATTTAGTGTTAAGAATCCCTCTCCTCTTACAATACTTCCACGTGTATAACCAGAAGCCTTCCTCTCATCTCCCTTTTTCCTCATGGGTAAAGTAGTAGATTGCAGCATCTGACAGCAGTTATGTATAGCAGGAAACATTCAGGTAGAACATGCCACTAACAGCCAAGTGTATCTTACGTATTTGCTGAGACTAATGTATCCTAGAGACCAAGGACAATAATATCAGATGGGTGAAGATAACAATGTAATTGATGGCAGAAGAACTGCCACAAGAGTACACTCTGTTCTAATGACCATCCAAGCCTCCTCCAGTGCATAGTCTTGTAACACTACCAATCGTAATCTACTGCAGATTTGATCATCTGGCTGACAGCTATGAAGTGCTGCTCTCACTTTCAGCTGGAAGAAGCTATGTAAATATGAAGCCAGTCATACTGCTTTTACTGCAGAATTTTTGACACCTCGCTTCCAGACCACCTACTCATGAATGAACATCACAGCAGTGATCTGTAGCTCTCAGTTACCACTCTTAAGTTTGAGTAAGAGTGCTGTTTGCTGCTTTTTGGAGAGGGCACAGACAAGTAAACTGGCCATATCTCTAAGCACTGGCTTGCACACAGTAGCACTTCTTGCAGATCCTGCTTCCAGAATCCAGTGGATGCTGCTGAAACTGGATGTACTCCCCTAGTTTCAATCCACTCCATCGACTGAAAGGTGGAATCAGCAATTCTCAAAAGAAAATGCTTGTCTTTATATTGGTAAAGCAGGAAACAGCTGTTCCTCATTCTCTCCTGATGGGGGAACTCATCTTTCAAGACAAAAGGGATTCAAAGGCTATACAGTCTACAACTACACCCACACATTCAGGAGAAGCACTGATTTGAGACACCATTCAGTGCAGCACCTAAAGTAGTTGATCTTGGGTACATACTCATCTTTCTTGGCAACGTTCATAATCTTTTCCTGCTCTTGAGATGCAAACCCTGAGTGTGTAGAAGACTTTTTATAGCAATTCAAAGAGATAACTAGCAATGGCCACGTCAGGCAGGTGCACAGCACTTTTTCATACAAGCAAGCCAGTATTATCTCTTCAGTTTTGGAAGACAGACAATGATTTCTGTTTTGTCCATTCCATTTCCTCATTTGAACTAAAATATTTATATAGAAGGCACCAAGAAAAGATCTTTGCTTTCCACATTATTCAAAACCAGATTTTACCAGCTCAGAAGGGACTTTGAGAAAACATTTTCTTTTCCTTAGTGTCTCCTATAGGATCTTTGCTTTAATCATGTACAAATAATAATAAAGGAAATCCCACTAATGTGGAATGCTGGACAGCTAGAAAGTGGCAGAGTTCTTAAAATACAAGCTGGTAATACACACATTTCTAACAGATTCCAGCAATTCAATAAATATAAGGTCCACAAGGCATATTTTGAAATTGACTACACTCTCTAAGATCACCCAGAAATACATACAAATTAGTAAACTTCAGCATGTTACATTTGTATTTTTATACTACATTAGCACCCAGAAACTCCAAATGAGCAGTTACAGCTCCAGGATGGTAGGTCTCACATAAACAGATGAAGAGGTTGAAACCTGCTCAGCTTCTTCTTTTCTCTGCTTAATCTACTAGAGACTTTTTACAGAATCATTCCAAAATGTAGGTAGCTTAAAGGAGAATGAACTCTGGGAAGAATGGGAGCAAAGGTTTAATATTTGGAATTGAAATTATTTTTCCTTTTTTAGAGTACATGGCAGAAATGCAAAATTAAGAGACAAACAATGTCAAAATCCATTATCTGAATTTTCAGTTTGATTATACATACATGTGTGTGCATGCACTGTGTGCATATACACATGTACTCTTAAACTCTTACCAGATACTCACATGAATTCAGTGAGATAATTCAGTGCATGTTAAAACTTAACTTTAAAACTGAAGAACGTGTACCTTTAAAAAAAAATTTCTCCTAACAGGGATCTTCGTTGTTGCATTAATGAATGGAGTACTGAAACAAAGCTTCTAATTAAACAAACCCAAACATAATTTTGACCTATTTAGATTAGAACCAACTGAAGAAGTCAAGAATTTTGCCTGTTTATTTCTAGGTACAACTGTTAAATCACATAGGAAATCACTGCACAGTACAAAACCTACGATAGCTCAGACGTAAGTCTTCTTACTTCTTAGTAGGAATGAAAATCAAACCTGAATACGGAATGGGGTACTCAATTTCTTAATCAGCTCTAAGTGCTGGAAGATACACACACCTCTAGAGATGAAAAACAACAGAACTACTGATAGTGATACCAATTCCCTGGTATTTCACTGAACTATATGATGAGAAGTAAAACCAACTTAATAAAAGTCTGCTTTAAGAAACATACAACCAACATCCAATTGATAGCAAGATCTGATTGAGATTAGAAATAGATAAAGATCCACCAAACTTCTAAGATCGAAAAGCTTTTGACCTGTAAACTGAACAGAACACTTAAAAAGGACAAAATTTCAATGCTTTGAAGATCTTTACAAGTGCTGGGTAGGGATCACAAACTGCAAAAGAATTTGCAATACCTACCACAAACAGAATCCTTCTGTCCAAAGTAGGCAGCATCAAACAGATGGTCTGCAGTCTTTTCAAATGAAGCCAGCATCAACACGCTTTCCTTCATTTTTGCCAGCCCAAACCTAGTAATACCCAGCACTTCACCCTTGATTAATGGAAAAAAACCAAAGACAGACTATCAAGCACAACAGTAGCTGGAAGTTAGTTATGTTTGCTAAAGAAGCAAATCAAGTGAACAACAGAAATATAGCTTTTATTCTAACACAAGAACCTAGTAGTAAGTGAAAGGTTATTATCTACAATATAGCATTGTCATAATATGTTGCTTCACAGTTAAACATCCTGAAGTCAACAGTTGGGTTATAAGTAAATAAAACATAAAAGAATATTCACACACAGCAAAAGCTGTTACACATGGTTAATAGCTTCGTATTTTCTCTCAAAGAAGAATATTGGAAAGATTGAAAGAAACACAGCATGTGGAGAAACCCCCCCACAATTCTTAAGTAGTTGCCAAGTTAAAAACTTCAGTGGGGTCTGACAGCATTATGCTGAAGCCACTGCCTATTGTCTACTGGTAAGCCTGACTTAAGCTGCCGGGACATTACAGAAGATGTTAAATCTTAATTTTTTCACTCTCAAAAAACCACACCAACCAACCAACCAAAGAAAACCCCTAAACAAATCAAAACAAACAAACATGATTAGCTTTTTAAACTAGCTATTTCTGCCTCTAACAGACAACCTGATTATAACAGACTGTGCACAGAAGCACCAAGTCAGAAACACAGACAATAGAAAACATGCTAGGAGCCCAACAAGTGTAAAACACTGCACACTGATGCCCTTTTTCACTATTGTGTCACAGCTCTACACAGGGGGACCGCTGCAACTCAGTACAACAAAGCCCTACAGCCTGGGGTGAATTCAAATTGAAGCCTTGCACTCTGGCAGGAAAAGTGGAAAATACTACTTCACTAAGTGCAATCAAATCTAAAAACCATAATAAATGTAAATAATGTATTTATGCAATTAAACAAAAAAAGTAGATCGATAAAGATCAGATAGAATTTTCTGCTAACAAGTTCTGGAAGATTGTGCATGCTCTACATGTAATCTAATTCTATTTTTAATTTCTGTATCTTTTGACTCTTACGTACAGCACAGCTGCTATGAACCACACCCCATGTGGTTTTCTGCACAGCAAGCCTTCAATTGTATGCATGGTTACCCAAACAGATGATTTTCATACCACAATTTTTAGCATTCATTGTTCAAAATCAAAGGTGTGAGGCCTTACTCACTACATCAGCTTGTTTTCACCCAAAATAGGCCTTCTCCACTCCACCCCCAAGAACTATATTAATTAAGCATTTTGTTTGATATGCAAACAGCAGTATTTGATCAACATAACTTAAAATTCTTTAAAACTGATTTCCATCTCCCTAGCTCACTCATTCTTTTCAAACATGGTGAAATTAGTTTGTATAAACAGGACACATAACATATAGGAAAAAAACAAAAAAACACAGAACAAACCTTGTAAGTCATTAGATCAGACAGCAACATCACATGTCTCCTGTCAATGCTCATACCATGGTTCACCATTGTATACTGAATCTCATTGATAATGGTTGTCCGAGCAGCTTCAATTCCTAGTGTCTTCTCTACCTACACAAAAGATTATTTTTGATTAATGAAGAACCAAATGCTTGGAGCAAATATATTCCTGAAACAAATCCCATTTGATGTCAAATTAATACTTCATTTCCATTACTATCCCTCTGCATTTCTCTGTTTTAAAAATATCACTCTGGCTTCAGTGAAGAAAACCATTAAAGGGTAGAATGAA
>JAVHNF010095329.1:0-12758 GCA_034783455.1 Micropsitta finschii | reverse complement strand
TGAAAGCTTCAATCACTTCCTTATGGCGGAGCCGGGCTGAATTCATACCAACAGCCAGCATCTCCTGCACCCTTTCCTGCGAGCTGGACCTGCCCTCGCTTCCGTAGTGCTCCCCTGCCTCGGCTCTCCCCCTCGCCCCATGGAGATGGGGCAGCTCTGTGGGGAGCTGTGAAACACCATCCAGAAAGACAAACCGTTTCTTGTCGGCACCTTGTTACCTCCCCAGGATGCTCCCCTCTGCCTGTAAACCTGCCCTGCAGGAGCTCAGAGATGGAGAAAGCCTCCTGCAAATGCACAGTCCATCCTCAGGCTCCCTCCAGCAAATAACACCCAGAGCCTCATACATGAACGTTACCATTAGGGACCCTGTGCTTGCTGGCAGCACATGGCCAGAGCCCGGTAACAGCCTCATTAGCTCCCAACCCCTGTAGCAGCCTTGCAGGAGCTTGGCATGTTTTACGGGCACAAGCTGTGCATGAAGGAAAGGCTCCCACAGCTCTGCCTGCTCCTGAGGGGCTTTCTCAAGGTGTCACCCAGGGGTCAGCAGCGTCTTGTGGAGCAATCTGCTCCAGAGGGACATTAATCAAGCACTCTCTCCTGCTCCACTGATGGGGTTATGAAAGCTCCCACTGCCAGTACAGCAGGCGGCCCCTGCACCTCCTGCAGCAGGGGTTCAGGGCTGCCTGGCCAGGGCGCCTGCCCAAATGGGTCCCTCCTCCTGCAGACATGGGTAGGTGTCAGTGAGATGATGCATCATCACAACATCTCCTCCATTAAGCTCAGCTTTCTCCCGTGGGCTGGAAGTTGCTTTTTTTGGAAGACAGACAAGCAGGAAAGCTCATATGGGCTTTGGTGATGATACTGGTGGCTGCTGTCATCCAAGCCCAGCAACAAGGAGAAGCTGGCCATCCTGGCTGTGGGTGCTACTGTGATGGCAGACCACATGCCAAAGAGCTCCTCTAGCTTCTGCATTGCCAACCCTGCCTTGCCCAGGGATGCCCCAACTCTTCTACCTCCCCACAGCCTCTGGCCGCCTCCACAGCATCACTCGCCTGTGATGGAGCACTTGACAATATCATCTTCCTTATGTGCCTAAAATAACAGCCAAAATCCCAGGCCTCTCCTGGGACTGCATTTCAGTAAAATTCCAGCAACTTCATGAAAGAGCAGAGCAAGACAGCAGAGTTATTTCTGTAAATGCAAACACTCACAGAGATTCTAGCCACTCCAGGCACCGGAGATGAGGACAGGTAGGCTGGTGTGACATCTGCACAGCGCCCATCTCCCTGAGCTCTGCTCACCAAGACATCTCCTTCTGTCACAGCCAGTTTGCTTGGGATGGCTCTCCTGCCTCCCTGTTTGGAAGCATCAGCCCCAGCACCTCACTGCTGACAGCAGCACCTGCTCAATAGCTCCATCTCCTCACTGTGGGATCTTGTTTGCTTTGGGATGTGACTCTCCCTCCATTTCTTCTCTGCACAGCTGTTTTCCTTGGCTTCTCCCCCATGGTAGCCAGGTGGGTCACCCCTTCTGCTTGCAAAGGACAAGGACCAAATCCCTGTTCGGTCTCAGCAGTTTGATCCACCCAGGTTCCTCTGCTCCAGGACCGTCTGCTTTGTTAGCAGCTCCAGTTCTGTCAGAATTGGCAAATCCGATCCCAGCCAGAGTGGTGCCTCCTGCCAGCTCATTAGCAAAGGAAGTACATAACAGAAACTTCCTCCCTACCTATCCCTGCATGCCGCCTCTGGGATGCTGCTCTTGCTTGTTTGCTTTCTAACATATGTGGCTACAAGCCAGACCCCCACACGGCCACAGCCTCACATGAACAACGGGACCCACCATGCCTCTGCCAGGTCCTGCACCTGCCCCAGGTAAGAGGCAGGACAGCTGCAGCCCACTTCCACTCCTGTGCCTGTATCCCAGACCCCAAAATCCTTGGGCAGGGGTGGCGTTTGCCTCCTGCCCATGCGGGCCAGTGGCCAGAGCTCTAGCTGTGGTGTCTCCGGAGCAGCCACTTTCCCCAGCAGGAAGAGTTTGGTGAAGCACTGTGCATAGGCACAGGACAGTTCACACGACCAGCTCCTGCAACCTTCATTCGTGTTCCTGAGGAGCGCACATTTACTCACTCCGGTTCATCTGCTCCTTTTTATTTCTGGCTCCCAGAAGCCATCTCCCCACCACAGCACCTCTCATCTGTCAGGGTCAAGTGCCCAGCTCCACAGCTATTTTGTACAAATTGCAGATTAAACCAGTTTTAAGGGGAAGAGGTGATGCAGACTCAGTACTCATACACACTTTGTTACATGCTCTGCAGACTGCTCAAACCACATAGCTCCTCACGGTTGTAAAGCACTCCTACTGCTGGTTCCCAGCCTGAATCTCCAAAAGCCTTTCCAGGCCAGACCTTCCATCTGTCCCCATCCACCCAGAGCTCCAGGACCTGGAATTTACCAACACTTAAAAATATTCTACGCATCACTGTAATATCACACACATTTAAAGCCAGTTAAGGCCTGAAATACGCTTTAAGATGTTGTCCAATCTGTAAGCATCATAAAAACCTGAAATAAGTTATCACAGAAATAACTACAGGGAAATTAGAGTCCATACTTGCAGCCGAGGAGGCTGTGACCCGGGTGCGTCAGCAAACAGCTCCCCCCGTGACTAATTCAGCCAGGGAGCAGGAGGGCTGCCAGGGATTTCGGGGGCTGTATTTTAGCCATCAGATTTGCTATAACCCCAGGCAGCTTTAGAGCAATCCTTACATAGCTTGCCTCCTGCCACAAGAGCTTGGTTGTTCTCTGAGCACATGCTTTTCACTGGAGCAAGCAGAGCCAAGTCCCACAGCACCAGGGAACCCCATGAGTGTTGGGTGCTGCCAGGCAGAAGTACTGAGGGATAGAGGGATGGCATGGTGAATCTGAGGAAGTGGGGGTGCCAGGACCCTCCACTGCCCTGGACCTATTCGGAGCATGGAAGGAAGCTGAGCTTGGTCTGACAGCATTCCCCCCCCCTCCCCAAATATTGTCTAGAGAGCCATGCAGGAAGGGATCCTGCCAATTTCTTGCCAAGCCGTACCAGAACTCAGTCTCACGCTTTGCATTTTATCTGCATACTCAAGGGTTGGTGAAGGGGGCTGTAGACTCTAAGCAGTACTAAACACTAGCCAGCAAACGGGGTGGTTGCTGCCTCCCAAATCTCCTCTGATTCATCTCTGCAAGGGATGCACGGGACCACTGCCCACTGCTACGTGACCGTTTTCTCCATCTTGCTTCCTTTCCAGCAAGCACCCTGCTACATTCTGATTTTTCTATGAACCCCCCTTGGTTTTGCTGCCAGCTTCCAGAGAAGGAGAGGCACTGTAAGGCAGGATGAACCATCTCTCCTTAGAATGGGGAGACCTTGCTGGGCTCTTGGCCACCCTGAGGGCCTCCTGTGGCACATCTGGGCCACCAGCTTTCCACCACCTCCATACAGGCTTTGGACATAGTAGAGGTGCATGAAAGATGGGTCATGAAATTACACCACCTGAAGAAAGACATGGAGCAGGTCCCGTGCCCGTGAGCAAGCCAGCCTAGGCACTGCAGGAGCTGCCGGCCACCTTCCCTGTGTTTTGCACTCCCCATCTGTCTCCAATGCAAGGCAGGAGCCTGGCGTGAAAACCCGCTGATTCTTTCCAGAGCTGCAAAAGAGAAGCTTTTCATCCGAAGGATGCAGGCTGCTCTGCACGCTGCCCTCCTGCCTCCCTAAACCCCGACCAGATTTCACTTGGAGCCTTCAAAGGAAAGGAACCAGAGCAGCATCCATGGCAGGTGGCACCTTAGGGACTGGCCAGCGGAGCCCTCTGGGGGCACCGTGGGGCCAGTGGCCCCCAGGACAGGGCAGCAAGTTCTCATGGCAGAAAGGTGTTAATGAAGGCCCAACCAAGCAGGCTGCAGCTCAGCTGCTGGCAGGGAATCAGAGAGGCTAGGTCTGTTTTGCTGCCAGGTTATCAGTGGATCCATCAAATGATGCCTGCTAGACGCCAGATCTATCAGCTCTCCCATATGGATGCCATCCACACTGAGCCATTTCCTGCCTAATCGGTATCAGCCGTGCTCCTCCCTCCCCAAAAATCACTCTTTACAGCCTGCTGCAACTCTACAAATATTTTTACAACAGGTAAGAAAAAGGCCCGGAGTGCATGCCCCCAGCCCAAACCTGCCCCCAGGGTGCACAGTATGCAGCATCGCTGCACCAACTGGAATGCAGGTGCGGGAAGACATCCTTGGGGTCTGACATTACTTTGCACTCTAAATTTTCACCGTGGCTCTGTGAAGAAACGCGGATTTGAATGAAAAGAGGAGGAGGAGGAGGAAATTCCTTTTCATAGGGTTTTGGTTCCGCTGCCTATAAACAGTGCTGACAGCGAGAGGCGGCAGTAATAAACACCGAGATAAGAGCCCAGCTAGACAGGTAATTTGGCACAAAAGGTTTGTCTGGAGAAGCTTAGGCAGAAGTTGTCACACACTGTTTAGAAACACAAATCCTCAAGCTCTGACCAGGGCTGGTGGCTGTGCCAGGGAATTCCCTGGCTGCTCAGGCATGGGGTACCCCAGCAGGAATTGGGGGTTACCCCATAAGTGTGGTTGATTTTCCTGCCTGGCTGCTGCAGGAACTCCCAGTGAAGGAGCTTGGAATCCCCTCCACTGCCCCAAAACCTTCTCACTTCCTCATCTTATAAGCTATCACATATTCTTAAATGTCTTCACCAACAAGTGCTATTAGGGGAAAATCTTCCTCCTGTTTAAAGATTCATGGATTTTGGTGTTGGGGAGAAAAACTGTGGTTTTCCCTTCCTTGTGGTCAGAAATCACCACAGGCAGGATTGTTTACACAACAATAAATAGCGTCTTGGCCCCAGGATCATCCCACCCGTGGCACCATTCCCAGCGTACCAGGTAAAAGGAGCGTAAATCCTAAAACCTTGGATAAAGAGAGTACATGTTTTAAGGCAGGAGCAGCACATATAAATTGCAGAGATCTTTATAAAAGCCACAGAAAATACAGCCCCACCGTGCTAGCGGCATAAACCTTACACAACAGCTGGGATGATTCACAGGAGCAAAGTGGCATGAATCACACAGTGGTGAGTGAAACAGGTTTCTACTCCGTACCTTTAATGCAGAGACAGCCCAGCTTGGGCCGGGATCTTATCAGCCCCATCCTCCTCCCTCGGCACTGGGTGCGTGACTTGACTTGCCAGCATCGCCAGGGTGTGATGGGAAGAGACAGGGCAGGAAAAGGAATTGCAGAAGAGCCAAGGAGGATTTCTTTTAAACCAGCTGGTGCCTAGCAGGGACAGCAGGGAGATGCCTATTATTTTCAGGTGATAACAATGAAGTATTTCTACAAAGAGCAATGCCAAAGGAGCAGACATTGTAACCATCCGTCCAGCACGAAGCTGCTGAAGTTGAAAGGGAAATACCCAAACGCTCTGACAGCTCTCCCTCTCTGAGTGACCTGGCTGCTAACAAAAGAGCCAGCAAAGGAAATAGTCTGCTCTCCGGCAGGCATAGAGACACGTTTCTTTTTAAGGCTGCGAGAATTGAATCGGTGGTTAGAGATGAAGGTGCTCATAAGAAGCCGAATTTAAAAATCTGTAAATTAACTAAGTAAGAGAGGGGCGAGCTGTCCTGGCTCCCTGAAAGGAAGTTCATGCCTCTAATCTGCTAGGATGCTTTCTCCCATGTCAGAAGGGGGAAGTAAGAACTACTTGACATAATGTGTTTGGGGTTTCAAAGCTCTTTGACAAGGTCCCTTACAAGAGGCTATTAAGGGAATTAAATGCTTGCAAAGCAAATGGAAAATGTAACTCTAATGGTTGGAAACAAAGAGGCAAACCAGTGTATGTTAATGAGCACTACCTTGCAGAAGGCTACGGTACTTAGAGGGAGACTCCCTAAGTTTTTGTATTAATACTGTTAATAAGATGGTTAGAGATGCCTTAATGATCTAGAAAAGGAGAACGAAAAATGTCATAAGAAAAATCTGGCAGAGGACCTAAATTACACAGAGCGTTCAGAACAAGAGAAGACTACAGGGAACTTCAAAAGCCCCGAAAAGAGCTTGATGGATGGGCCAGTCAATGGCAGATGAAATCCGAAGTAGACAAATGCATAGTCATGCACACTGTGAGGAATAGGCCCCACTAATTCAAACAAAATGTTTAAATGCAAAGGAGCGTGAGAGATAACAAGGGAAACGCTCCGCTGCCAATACCTCCATCAATAGCACCCCCTCACTGATGATGCTGTGCTCACCCCTATCTGCTTCACTTTGGATGATGGCACTGTCAGTATTCCAGCAGCTGTGCAGGCTCAGGGGTAACTTGCCCATCATTAGGCACTGGGGTTGGTGCAGACAGAAGATCCAGCAGATGAGGCAGAGCATCTCCTCTGGCAGGAACTGCTGAGCAAGAGCCTCATTTCTGCTGCTGGGATTGCCCTTAGAGGTACACTCCCCACTGCCCAGAGGAAGAGCCTGGTGAGACCTGCCGGGCATTTATCCAGGCAAATAACCTTCTGATAGCAAGGTAAGGTGAAGCCTCATGCTACCCTCCCTGGGGATCAGATCCTCATCACAGAGGATGGCTGCTATAAACAGCCTGGGAAGGTGGGAAGTCCCACATGGAGCCCAGAAACAACAGGATCAGCTGGTCTGGCAAGGTCCACCAGTGCATAACCCCAGTGCCATCTCTCTCCCAGGACAGGGTGAGCTGCTTATTTGCTCAGCTTGGGACAGCCCTGGGTTCCTGCTTTGCCCCAGCCCTCCCTAACGCTGCCAAAACCAGCGCAGAGGAGCAGGGGCTGGACTTCATCAGCATTAACAGGTCACATCAGTGAGTTCTTGAAAGTGATAAACGTCTACAGTACCTTTGAAACAGATGCAGATGTTGAGAGGCAGTCGCCTGGAGGTAGGGGTGCATGGCCAGGCAAGGGTGCCCCCAGGGGCTGGGGGACAGATGCCAGCAAAATCCCAACAGGATCTTGGGTCATCCCAGCTGTGGCTCCTTTGGCATGGCTTTGACACTTGACAAAAGGCTTCAGTGGGGGCTTTGCTTTGAAAGCCAGACAGCCCAGTCTTAGGACTGGCTTTGGGGAGTTCCCCATCACAGGCTGAGGGAGACAGCCGTAGATACACCAAGTCAAACACCATTGGATAGCCTGGGGCGAGCAGGAACCTTGCAAGGAGCAGATGGGAAAGACCTCATGGAAACAGTGCCAAGGAGGCAATGCACACAACAGTGATGAGTGGGAATGTGGAAGGGAGCTGTTGCCCCAGTGGAGTAAAGCAAGCAAAGCTGCTTGAAGAGCCCTGCCAGGCCATTCACAGCTTCATCAATGGCTACTTTTCTGCAAATAAATGCAATATTTATTTCCAACAAGTGGATGGCGGAGGGTAGAGGAAGGAAAGACACTTATTGAATAATAGTGCAACCCTCAAGAAAAGCCATAAATTACCCTGCTCTATCTGTCACTATAATTTCCAGCCAAAGTCTTAATGAATCTTTCCCAACAATAGTGTAAGGACAGGTCTGAAAATCTATTGAACCATCTAAGCACTTGGGTAAGCAAAGCAGAGACATTAATAATCACGAGACAGCCCACACTGCAGTGGGGACAAAGCATCTTGGGCCACTTTCGCTCCTTGGCCTCTGCCACAGCCCTCACTGCTCTGGCACAAGGCAAGGGCAGCGCTGGGGGTCACCAGGCCAAAAAAGCAACTTGAGGCTTAAATAGTTCACAGGTTTTAATAATTATAGGCAAGAAAACTCAGCAGAACAGCATCACTAAATGAAAATGGTGCCCAAGGGATGTTGGTTTATGGGCAGGAGAGAGGAGACAGCTTTGACCCTGTAGTTTTGGTCCACAAAGCGACAGATTAGAGCTTTGTCCACACAATGAATCATGTCTCACATTAGCATGCTGGACTGAAGCCTGTAAGGGCAAATAAAAACTATAGGCAATCTTTTTGCCAGACAATAACAAAATACAGTAAAAATTACTTCCTTGAACTGCTTCTCCAAAAAGTGTTTCTGAATTCAAACCAATCTTTTTGCCTTTTCTCATCAAACTCTTCCAGCAACCAGCGCAAATGGAGAAGGTTAAAAAAAATAATAAACATGAAATACCCAGGTGGTGGCAGGTGGGATGGGCAAACCCCAGCTCTAACCAGATCTGCACTCACCCTACTGCTGGGGCACACAAACACTCCCATGTCATCAAGCTCTGGGGACCAAGGCAGCCGAACCTTCCTCTCCCAGACAAACCCAGTCACAGCATCATGCTGCGAGTCCAGTCACGCTCTGAAGTCCTTGATACGCTGTATGCTTTCACTTCACGTTTCACTTCTGCACTTCAAATGCTGTTCCCACAGTGAGGATTTACTGCTGCCGGGTTTGCAGGCAGCCCTCCACTGTGTATCACATAATGCCATCTCCAAATGGCCAGCACAGCTCTCTCCAGTGCTTACAAGACCCCCATTACTCTGATATCCAAGCACTTCACAAACATTAATGGATTTAAGCCTGCAACTTCCAGCTGAAGCAGGGGAGAGTTATTGCTCCTGTTTACAGATGGGGAACCATGACACAGCAGGGATGGCTTGCCCAAATCTATGGAGAACTTTGTAGTGAAGCAGGTGAGGGGACATGGTTTCTTGTCTCTCAGGTTAGCATCCTAATACTGAATCCACCTTTCCCTTCCCATTCCCATGAATGGACTCTCTCCACAGGGATTTCAGCTGTTATTGCCTGCCCAGCCACATTGAACCTTTAAATACAGAGAGACATACTACAGCCTTGCTCCTGTGGAAAGCGTAGGGCAGCTCTCTGGATCCTGGGGTCAGTTGTGGAAGAGGAGGTCCTACAGGAGACCACAGCCTCCTGGGAACAGGCAGATTAACGTTTCAGCTTGGCTCAGTATGACATTTCCATCTGGTTTGACAAACTAAACATTTGAGTTTGCAAATGTCAATGTATTTCCATCAAAAATGTCGACAGCGAAGCCTGACATTTCTTAATCTTTTTTTTTTTTTTTCTTTCTTTCCCATTTTGTGGACATTTTTGATATTTCAACTTTGTCTTGATTTGAGAGGGGAAAAAAAGAAATATACAATTTTTGACCAGTTTAAGCAATTACTAATTTTTAACCTAAGCCATTAGCTAGGTCCTGTGGGCTATTCCTGCCAGGAATAAATCCTGGCAGCAGCACCAGGCAGTCCCTCTATAAGCCCTTGTTATTTATTGAGGGGGTCCAAAGTCACACAGCCCAGAGCATATCAGGAAGCGAGCAGCTGAAGTTCCTTTACTCCAGGCTTCAAGTCTTATCCAGTCTGCCCTTCACCTCCAACTTCTTGCTCAGCTTTTTCATGGGATCACACTGAACTCCCTCTCCAAGGGCCTGGGCAAGGGGCTTCCCACCACCTCCCAGTGCGTTAGTGGAAGAAGGAGCAGAAAAGTCAATGCGGAAGAGCACGTACCGTACAGAAATCTATAGCCAGCTGCATTTTGATACAGTCCCCAAAGTACCTAATTATACAGCTCAGATTTCTCTCTGCTCCTCATTCCAGTGATAGCTCACCCTGAATCTTTATCAGGCCTTCAGGCTTCACAGACACAAAGGAGACATTTGGCTCTCCGATCTTCCCAGCAGGATGGGAGGGCAGAGGTAGAGGGGTGACACACTGCTCTTGTCAGATTTGCAAAAAGCCACGTCAGGGAGCAGGCGTCTAAGTGCACATAACACCTAAATAACTGCCTGCCTTCCCCACGGTGCTCGGGCTCTGCTGGGGAGGGCTGGTGCGGAGCCAAGCAGGCAGCTGCAGCAGTGCAGGAACACGCTCTGAGGGGGTCTTACAGGGATTTGGGAGATGGAGAGCATGCATGAAAATTGCATCAGAGCAAGAGCTAATTGCCAAGATTAACAGGCTCCAACAAGTGAAGGGTGAGCACTTGAAGTATATAGTGTTGACTGAGATGCGAGTGTTACCCACATTGCTGATGCGGAGCTCTGGGTATAGGTATTTAGGAGCAGGAGTGAGCTACAGAGTCTCAGCTTGCTTCCTGTTCATAGAGGATGGGCAGAGGCACTGGATGGCCATCTGCCCCTGAGGCACCCCAGGGAGGATGGCTTTGCGTCTCAAGGCTCTGGGTGGGCAGAGGTAAGGGAGCAGAGAAGGGAATCATGTGCCCCCATCTCAGGGTTTGCATATTGAAAGTTTCCCAAAGACAGGGCTGAGGACTGCCTAGATGCCACTGCATATATTGCCCATAGCGTGTCCTCACTGTTATGTCCCAAGAAAGGCATAGAAATGCTATTTTCAATTAGGAACTAGTAACCTAACTGGGGAGGCTTGGGCCATGGGAGGGAGCAGACAGCAGGGCGCAGGTGGATGCCTGCTCAGAAAACCAGGGCCAGCTGCAGGAAAAATAAATAAAACCAGCCAGCTCTGATGCTCAGCCAACCCAGGGACACATTAACTGCACAGACGGGGAGAGTTGTGAGGTGGCTGCATGGATTGGACAGCTTATGAGATGAATGAGCACCATGGCTGGCAGAATTTGTTGGTGTTTGAATTAAATGAGGATGGACATGGAGGTACTTTGGCAGAAATACCTGGGACCACGTAACTAGCACAAGGCAGGGGATGGTGGTGTGCAGCAAGAGGAGATGGGTGAGAAACGCTACCACTGTCTCTTGGGATGAGGGGAGTGAAGCCGAAGTCCAGAAACAGCTTTGCAACAAGATGCTGTCATGAGGAATGCCAAAGCTGGCAGCAAAGGGATCCAAGGGAAAAGCTGAGACAGAAGAAAAACCCAAAAGAGAAGCTATGGGGAATGTCTGCTCCCCTGGACTGCAGCAGTGAGGGCAAGAATGGTGCCTGGCCCTGTGCTGAGTCCCAAGCATCATTTTAAGACAGGTACTCTGCTGGTATGTGCCATAAGTGGCAGAGGGATCAGGAGAGCCAGTCATTACTGACCTGCAGAAGAATAGTGCCTGCACACCTTGTGGGATGCACAGAGCCCTGCCAGCCTGGGGCTCTCCTGCTTAAACCCCAAGAAAAAGGGAAGGGTACACATCCGTATTTGGCTCAGCAAGTCAGGGGTGCTGCGAAGGAGGATGATGTGACTCCCTCTAAGTTCTGAAGGAAATTGGTGCAGGACTGGGAGCAAAGCCTGATTTCCCCAGCTGGCCAGCAGCACACCAAGGGGCACCTGCTCCTCCTTATGAGCGCGTCCCCAAAATGAGTTTTGGGGCAGGCACGATTCACAAACTAGACAGAGATAAACTTCTAACAAATATTATTTGCAAACATATCATTCAGCCAGCCCTGTTTCTAGGTTACACAGCTGACAATTTTGTAATGCAGAAAGAGAAAAAAGATCAAAACCAGCCAACATGTCAAGGAACATAAGCCACAGAAGACAAAACACAGGGGAAAAAAAAAAAAAGGAACAAAAAAACCAGTTTTCAAAGAGAAAGAGAAAGAAAACATTAAACCACAGGGTGCCTGGAGATGTCTGCCAGAACCAGGCTTGTCTCCCTCTCCACCAGGGCTGAAAACCTGCAAAACTATTTGGGGTGGGTTAATGGAGGGCAGTAGACATGGTGCAGGGCATGAGATAGACATTGGCAGGGAGGAGAGTGCTGCTTACCCATGCAGCATGTCTTGGTTATTCATGCACAATAACTGGCTTGAATGCAGCTAAGATGAATAGGAAAATGCCTGAACGTCACTGCACATATTCTCCCAAATGTATCTATGCATTGCGCAGCAGCATTCAAAACCCAAATAAAACATTATAGAATATATAAAGGATGGGATAGAAAATACTATTATATAAAGCTGTCCTCGCATCAAGACTGAGGCTTTTCCAAAAAGATATACGTCAGCCAAAGTAATTACAGAGCTTGGTATGGGGATAACCAGATGAAGTTTAATGGCCTGTAATATGCAGGAGGTCGGGCTAAGTGAGCTAATAGTTTCTCCTGGCCTTAAGTCCTATGGGTGTATGAATAAATCAAGGGAATGCTTGTTTAGTTCCAGTTCCCCAGCCTGCAAAACTATGATGCATCAGGAGAGGGAAGTTAGAGATGGGCAGTGGAAGCAGCACAGGAAGGTGAAGGAGCTGACGAGGGGTTCGGGAAGCATGGTGCCGAACAAACTCCAAAGCCACTGATTAAAATGCTGGGTCTTGCACAGTGTGGGACTGACCTTGGAGCTGGGGGCTATGAGGAATTGCTGCAGGGATTTACAGAAGTAAGAGGACAGCTGGGAAGCAGCAGTGGCTGCTGGGGCAGGAGGGGACATCCGCCTTGGGCAGAGATTGGCCCTGCAGCAGTGGGACCTGGGAGAAGATGCAAAATGGGAGCATGGGGCATCGGTAGAGGCAGCATCACTCCCCATCTCCAAATACATGGAGGAAGAAACCCCACTGCCAAATTCTTGGATAGGTTTTGTCTGAGAAACCCTCAGGGAAGCACCAAAACCAGAGATGCAGGTGAAGCTGCAGGGATGGCAGCTAATGAGTGGCATAAGTTAGAGCTGATAAAACGTTCCAGGGAATATGAAGGGCTTTTAAAGACATTGGGGGAAAAGAAGTGCTAGTGAGACAGAAGGATAATAACAAATGAGAAAGGGCCTGGAAGAAATGAAGAGCTTTAAAATGGCAGTTGCTGAATTGCTTTTTTAAATTGCTCTTTAAGGCGATAACT
>JAVHNF010095302.1:11172-22278 GCA_034783455.1 Micropsitta finschii | reverse complement strand
GCAGGGTAACCTAGAGTACATCACACAGGAACTTGTCCAGGCGGGCCTTGAATATCTCCAATGTAGGAGACTCCACAGCCTCCCTGGGCATAACGTTAATTTACTTAATTTTATCTATAAAAGTTATATACGTAAAATATTAATAATGACAATCTGAAAACATAAGAAATCATTATTAATTGTATATTTTACATTTATCACACTATCCAGAGGTATAATAATCACCAATAATCCATCCTCATATATATAGCTTGTACTTTTAGAACAAGCTCTGCTAATGTAGCTCCATGAACAGATTCACCATTGTTTTAGAATGTCTGTCATTTTGGATTTGAAGGTATCTTCCTATATAATGCAGAAGTAGTACAGAGCCAGCGTATACAGTATGTACGGATAATGAACCACACAGCCATTCCACAATCACGCTAAAATTATGATTGTAAAGTCATGGAGCAAAAAATAACTTTCCTTCATTGTGACCTGTGTTTAGGCTATATTATCCGCAGACCATGGTGAGACTTCTGCAAATTTCTGTATATCAAACCTTTATTGATGCACCAGGAAATTCTTAATTCCTCTGTTTTTGTTGTTTGGCATGTCAACTAGACTGATATGGCCCAGATTTACATAGCAAGTTCATACGATTTGCCTACAGTAAACGAGTAAGGGCCATTAACATGGCCCTTGTAGGTACGTAGAGGGAAAGAGATTTTAAAGAAAAATAATGGCACAAGATATACCATTTTCTATGTAGAATACTGTATCACATTACTTAATAAAGAACATTTTTAAGCACATCTAATCTAGGTAACAGAATAATTGAGCTTTCTTGCACAATGTTAATTCATCTCAGTAAAGTATGTGCATTATGAGACAATCTTTAATTAAGTGATTATGCAGTACAAATTCTGTACTGCATTTTACAACACACACAATAGACTTTTTTCTGGAAAGGAATTAAAATTATCTAGGCTGTCTGAAGAAACCCCGTACATATGCCCATACAATAACAACAGGAAGTTATAGCTCTAGCTATCCAAAACTAAATAAAAACAACATTTACCAGTTTTTTCCATCTGGCTTTCTCAAAGAGATTTACAGAGTTGTACCAGAACATTTGTTGTCTAGTTTGCAAATGTAGTAAGTGGAAACACAGCAAAATCTTCATCTGCCCTTCGAAGACTGTTCTGCATTGTTCTTTGTAATTAACAGAATAAAATAGCAGACCTCAATTTTCTTCTTTCCTTGAAACTACTTAAAATTAAGGATTACATGGCTCACAATAAACTTTTAGAATTACTTTCTACAGCTTTATACAGATAAGTATTAAAAGCATAGGTCTTGCTGCACTTTTTAAAGACAGGAAGGGTTCTACCTGTATTTACATATTTTGATTCAAAATCTCCTTTATTCTCAGTTGGGAACAGAAAAGCCTTTATTATTCTCAGCTGGGCCCAGTCCCACAAACATTTCAACTCTGCCTTCATCAGATGCAGATCACACCAGCATTTATACCCACTAATCACCACTCCCTCTGGCACTGACATTATCCTGGGGAGTTTCGCATTCACCTGACATCAATTACCCTAGACCCTGCTGATACTTAATTCATATCATCATACTTAATTAATCATTAACCCCTTCACTGCAGTCAGTGTTCTGTAATTGGTGTTCACAGCATCTGCAAAATATTAAGGGTATTTGAATCTACATACGTCATGAGCTCTTCTATTAAAGCATGAGGTACAGCCTACAGACTTCAGCTGTGTTTCAGAAGGACATCACCCAAACATATTAACACTAGGAAAAATTAGTACTCCTGATCCAGCAGCTCCATAAATCTAGCAGCTGCACATCTACTATTCAGTTCTCTTCAGAGCAATTTAATAAAATCCTGTTTTCATGACATCAAGAGACCTGCCTGATCACTTAGCTAGGAAAAATGTTCATGCAAATAAACAGATCCCTTTGTGGAGCTTCACATTTCAAAATATTTAAATAAAAAAGACTGACAGATTTAAACAAAAAGTCTGGTGTAAAATTTAACTGTTGTTGGGTCACTCTAAAAATTGGGATTTTCTCATGATAGAAACTGGTGGATAAAATAGCTGAAAAATTCATGAGGTGAAACCACAGGTAGCTATGTATGTCTGAGAATATTTTATATTGTTTAGGTGATATCATATTTTCTATATAGAGAAGCTAGAATTCTAATGAGTTTCAAAAATCCATTTACCCATATTCCATTTTTCTTTTCATTGAAAACCTAAATCAATAAAAGTCAGTGTGCATGTAATCTTTGGTGTAGGACTCTAAACATGCAGTGAGAAATGCAAGGAGGATGAGGAATAAAACAGGTACTGAGGATGGCTTATTTCAGGAAGCAACCATCTACTCTGAATGTGAGAAAATTATCCATTAGTATCAGTGGAATGGATTATTAGATTTAAATCTTGTGGTTCTTCATTAGAACTCATAGCCCTGTTTCATGTTTATTTTTTAATGGTAAGTTTGAACTGAAGATCTATGAAATTATATTTATCTGAAACAAAAGAGACAAAGAATTGGTACAGAGGATATCAGTGGTTCTCAAGTTAACAGCAAATCTGGAGGTCCATATTGTATGCTTACTCTACTGAAAGACAAATAGCACATAGCTGGTGAGATGTTTCCCAGGTCTTTATATCCTGCTTTTATTTTGTTTTGCTTTTAGCTTAACAGAAGAGAAATACTTAAAGAGTGGAGTAGCTAACAAATCTCATTTCACAAGCATCAAGAAGGAGGTTAATGAGGTTTAAAAATAGGGTTAAGTGGTACCACCATCACAGGAGCTGTGAATGTTTGTAAAAGATGCACATGAAAGAAGACCCATTTTAATAGTATGGAAGATTCTCACTTTCATTTCTTCTAGCAGGCTAATGTCAGAGAGATGTTTAAATTTTTATTAGAGGTACAAGATAAAATAGAACAAAGCCACATTTACTGGTCGCATATCTTTACGAATCAGGTGGCAGAGATCAATTAATACAAAAATAAAAATTTAACTATTTTTTAATATGTAATTCTCTTAGAAATATCTCTAGCCAATACATCAAAGTTATGCATCAGTCCATGCCAGACTGAAATCAAACAGTTTTTCCTTGTGGACAGGCAGAATACAATCATATCTGTAGATCAATGCCTATTACTTTACTTTGAAAATTAAACAAAACATAAATAATCAAGGATTTTATTCCCTCCACTTCCATAGAACTGATAGTACCAATCTTGAACTTCTTACAAAGACCCGTGAATCCACATGTTAGGTCAAAATCTTAGTGATGTAAAATCACCCCTCCTTATTACAGTCACAAGCGTTGTGTTTACTTTCAGCAAGTAAGGAGCTTGTTGTTACCAAGGAAAAGTGTAATACTGCATGAATCTTTCATTGCAGGAATGGAAGGAGCTGGTTTATTTCTAGTAGTTGGAAAGAGTCCAAGCTCAGCCAGTTGAGAGGAAATTTCTTTAGCTAAATTATTTTTGTTGAAATTTCCCTAAAGAAATTTAGCCTGAGGCACTCAGTGAATATGGAAAATTTCAGTCCAAATAGATGAAATATGATGAACACATTAGCATTTGAAAATGTGATTTTATCGTGAGATGTGTCAGGCAACTGTAGTAACGGACAGATCTTTCTGCCCCCCTGTAATACTGGTCTCCTTAAAGGCACCAGTGGCTGCTATTAATTCCAGCCCTAGTTTTAATGGATGGCTTTCTTCCCAATCTCTTTCAGACTAATTGAAAAAACTAAGTCAGTGTATTTATGGAATCCAGCATCATGACAAACAGAACCTTTTTCACGAAACAATTGTCCCAATGGTAAAAGCTTCACAAAGCTAGGCTTCAGAGTCTAATAGTTCTTCTAGTGGCTGGTTGTATATACACCTTATGGTCTTTAAAACAGACTGAAATATCCATCTAGATAAAGGAAGTTTCTCCTGGAGGGATTGCCTGGAAGGCAGATGGACTAGCACACTCTTCTGACTGTTATGGTTGTCTGACAGCTGACGATAAGTACAGACTAAAAAATAAATTTTAAAGTAACTTTTGCTTACCAGTTGAGCAGAAAATAGCAGGTTGGTATAGAATAGAAATAGTAAATGGGAGGCATACGTGGGTTTGGAACTGTAAAGATCCCCTGATAGGATTGGGCAAGCAGTTTCATTCCAATTCCAAACAACCTGAACTCCAGCTGTATAATTATGTTTGGATTTGAGGATTTTTTTTCTGCCTGTAATATTTTGTTTGGCTTCTGGACTGTTTGGAAGTTAGAATTTCTTCTGCTGCCTATTTACTTATGACATTCAGTGCTGGCAAGGCTGGTACATTTCAGAACAGTGGAACTCTAAATTCGCAAAGATATTTGAAAACCATCATTGTCAGTAATTAAGTTTAGATATTGTGGGTATTAAGAGCAATTTCAGTAATAACGGGCTTACAATGTATCAGTCTTGTGACTTTGCTTGAGAGCTAAGGGGTGGGTCAGCAAGTATGTGATATGAAGTAAAAAATATTCGTCCTAATCATTAGGAAGATACATTAGGAAGATACAGCCTTACTAGCTGGATGAGCTCTAAAAGCAGGGTTTCTAATTTACAGGAAATACTAGTTTGCTTAGTATTTGGTTGCAAATTCAAACCTACTACAAAACTTTTCAAAATGCCTTATAAACTCAGGACCCTGGAGCAGCCTACTGTTTCTGTCAGACAAATCACTGTTTTCACCACCAAAATTATCTTCTATAAAGCAACGATACTACTTATATGGCCTGGCATGCACTGCATAATCAGAACACCAATCATGACTGGTGAATACAAAAGAAAATAAGATTATACTGTCACACATGCATGTAAAATTATCCACTTCTTCTTTTAACAGTAGGTGGAAGGGTTGCCTAAGTGCTTCTGTAAAGTATGTTGTACATTGCTGTAACTGCCTGAGTTTAGTTGATCCCATTTCCGCTAATTCGTTACAATGCATTTACTAATTAGTTGGTCTTCACATACTGACAGTTTTTTCTCTCCTACTAGATGTCTCCTAAAGGACCCCCTTTATTGACCCAGAATCCTTGTTCTACCAATACTTCCTTCCTTCATGCTCTGCACTTGTGGCACAAAAACTTCAAGCTTCTACATGAGATATTGACACCAGTTTTACCTGAGTCCGAATAGAACTGAAATTGCCCTTGTATGAGTGACTCAGCTTTTCCCCCACTTATTACTTCACTATCAATACAAATTTAAAAATGGTTTAATAAGATAGATCCAGTAGCATGACATAATCTGTACACAGATTGGTGCCTGGCTGGTGCAGTTTGCAGAAGAAAACTTAGTAAAAGTACATATTTTAAAATGATTTCAAAACTTCAGCCAAGGATCCCAAAAACTGGTCCACCATCTCCTTTGGAATTAAGCCTGATAAGTATCTGCATCTTAGTAAAAGTCCACTTCCCTATATTTTAACCCCACTTTAACCATACAAAGCTGGATGTCTTAACCAGGTGTATTCTGTTCATGTCAGATGAGGTACCCCACAAAAATTTCAGGTGGTTGTTGTATAAAACTGAAATTAATTCTATGAGGACATATTTTATTTGTCTAAAGCTCTGGTTAGGAAGACTGAGGGAACTTTTCCAGGACATTACACAACGATCTTTCATTAGAAGACTATAAAGTTTTCTGAGTAAAAAAATTAATTCTGACTTCCATAGTGTGTAACCCCATGCAACGCTGTAAAAAATCCTCCAAAACTGGCTTGCACAGAGGCCAGATCTTTTACTTTTGCCATCCCTTATTAGTCACTAATATATTTAAATTTGTCTCAAAATTTCCACAAACAAATCCCATCTTTGAGGGTTTATGATTCAGCTGTGATTTTTTACTGTAAATTGAAATTGAATAAAGACTTATCCCAAGAGCAAATTATAATAGTATTAATTTAAATATATATTTATTATTCTTTTTTATGTTTTAAGCTATTAAGATTTTCATGTCCCCAAAACCTTATGTGTCTGGGATAAGTTTTAAAGGAAGTTACATTTAAGATAAGCCGAACTGGTGGTAGCAAAACCAGCCTCAACTGTGCTTCTCTGATTCCCCTCAGTGCTGCCAGGCACACTGGGTACCAGACCATATCTGACTCCCTCTACAGAGGGCCTTAGTAGTGTGAGTATTCAATTCAAATATTCATGCAGATATTTGATTTTGTCACCACTGATCTGGAGATGAAAGCCCTAAATTCAATCCCCTGTTTAGCTGTTCAGACTCAATGGTAGATCAGGGCTTTTCAAATCACCCTTGCACAAGAGCAAGTACCTACACCATGCAAGGCAGCCTGTCCTCACCTATGCTGAGTTGAGCAACCAGTACTCAGTGGTTGCCCACAGCTCCCAATAAACAATCACAGAACTCTTTGGAGGAGTTCAGCATGCGTTTCCCTGATCCCAGTCAGCTGCTATTCTGACTCTGTCAGGCAGCTGCTCCCCTGCCTTTGGCAGGGTCCTACAGAGCTGAATTCGCAGCAAAAATTCAGAGCCAAAGTTTTGTACAAAGGTAAGATTCTTAAGTGTGTTATGCAGCTGTTTTCGCAATGTCTGTACTCCATGGTAATTTGGAGCTGCTCCCCAGTGTACATGCAAGTTGCTGTAAATTTTCAAGGTCTTGTAAGCAAGCAAGGAACCCCAATTTCTTTAAATTTTCTCATGACAAATGTAGGTTAAAAATGTATTGCTTGACACTGAATCTTGCTTGCATCTGCTGCTCTTTGTTCACTATGATTTACTATGTTTTGTTGTCTTTTTAATATATTCTGTAAAGTATCTAATCTTTTAGCGCCATTGGTATATTATATATAGATCTGAATTTGTTAATAGGCACAATTCACATTCATTGTTAAAATAAAATTCTTTTTAATTTTTCTCTTGCTTTGTAACTTTCACTGAAGAAATAAATGGTTAAAGAAGCAAGATCCACGATCATCATAAGAATTAGATGCACCATTTCCCTTCCACACAAATATATTCATGTACAAAATTACATAAACCTTAAAAAAATGCATTAAATTACATAATTTTGAAAACGCCAACAACAAATATATTCTAGACTGCTTCATAAAAAATAACATGCTTCAGCCAGCACAACATGTCAAATATGAGAATTTTGCAAAAAGATTTTGGATAAACAGCATATATCTTTTTCAGATAATAATTCTGCCTCTACCAACAAATAATCTCTGCTTTATTTACTATTACTTAGTAAACAAACAAACAAATAAACCCCCAGCATTTTAAGAAACCTCAGTCGCATTATACAGAGTTCCCTTAAAAGAACTTCCTAGCTTATAAATACTCTGAGATCATGAGTGAGAAGGAAAAGCTCCATTAGAGGTGCAAAAAAATTAAACATCAAGCTGAGGAAAAGTAGCAGAGAAAAACCTAAAACAACTTCTACTGCTGCAGGAGCAGAGGCCTACATGTTTCAGCTATGCTCAGCCACCAGCAGGAAGAGTGAATATTGTATAATCCTGGGCCCCCAGTTTGTGGCCTCATTGTGCTATCTCTTACAGGCACAGAGTCATAAGTCTCTAGTTAGGTGTTTCAGGATATGTACACTGGCACTGATGTGTGCTCTTCATCAGATCACGGAAAAAAAAAACTAAAGAAGTAGAAGACTTTCTTATTAAGAAAGGAGAATACCTTTCTTATTATTAGGTTTGAATTTGCAACCAAATATCGAAGGCCTGAACTTTACTGTTGTGTGATTTAATAAGTTGTATCTGCTTTCTGTGAAGCAAAATATACACTTTGCAATTGTGGTTCAACTGATCACATTTTTAAAACAAGCATTTTGCCTTTTAAGTTATTTTGCAGGGATTCAGTTATTAGTCACCCTACTAACAGTATGTATCCAACCTGGCATGTCTGAGCTGCGCTCTGTGGATGGGCTGTGTAAAGACTTTCACACCCCAATGATGTGCTCTGGATTATATCTGGTGCAACCCATACAAGAAGGCATGTCCACGTCCTCCAGGAGCAGTCCACACAGGCATGACTCCTATCTGCCACATTAAATAGAACCAAATCTAAACACTTTTGTGAATCTGACCTTGGACATAAAGTTTGCTATATGCTTAGTAAACCCAGTAGCTTTCTTGAAGTTTCAGGATCTTAAATCTTCCCATTCACTAATAAATGTCGACCTTAAGTTTGTGTATATGTTGCTTATGGAAAAAGATGGTTTAATTTTATTTTTAAGCCAATTAATTACCTCTGCCTACTTTCTGAGGGCTGTGCCTTTGTAAATAGGGCACCACAGTCTAATTTTCAGTCTGAAAGCCTGAATGTTAGTAAGGTATTGTTATTAGCATTAAGTAAATCCTTCTCTTAAAATGCAGGTCTGGAGAGGACTCCTTGCATACCACATCTTTTAAAAGCTTCAGTAATGTCTAAATCATGTTCAGGCCTGCCAGTACCCAGATCCACATTTTGCAAAGTTGCCTAATGTCTGGGAACAAGGTTTAAATATACCAAGAAAATATTATAGGCAGACCTCTAGAAATATTTTTATGTATCCATTTTTCCAAGGAAAAAGTGATTGAATTGTGTAAGCTGCCCTCTTCCATTTTATTGTAAGAATTCCCTGGTGCTGTTAGTTCATTCAAAGCCAGAAGTATCACTTTACATAGTTTTTCATTGTACTCAGGGGAAGTATATGGAAATTTTACAGCAATAAGCTACAAATGGGGAGCTGGACTACAGCCAGTCTCCATCCTTCTCATGCCCTTACAGCATTTTTTTTCAGCATTCAGTGTTCTTCACAGTGTATAGAATATTTACCCTGAGAGCCTATTGTATTTGTTCTGGAGATGCAAAATGCAGTAAGTAGGTCTTTAAGTAGGTCTTTAACAATGATGTCTAAGCAGCACAACTGACATTTTCTTTTTCTTTCAAGAAAAGTTATAAATAGAGTTTCTAAACCCACAAAATCAGAGTTTTCAATAATGTGCAGCTTTTCTGTTTCAGTTTATTCTTTTCTAAGTGGTCAATAATTACTGTTCTGGTGTAATACAACCTGATTATCATTGCATCTCTTGCACAAATTGTTAACATATGCAACATGAAGGTGTGAGTTAGCCTGACTCAGAGCCTCATATGTTTTTTCATTGTACCTTTGTAACTGAAAAGAGGAGATAGCCAGAATAGTATTATAATTGCTAGAGGAATATAAGATAACATGTTATGAATATCAGAGGCATGGAGTCTCTCCTATGGGGACAGGCTGAGAGTTGAGGTGGTTCAGCCTGGAGAAGACAAGGCTCTGGGGAGACCTTAGAGCAGTCTTCCAATACCTAAAGGGGGCCTACCAGAAATCTGGAGAGGAACTTTTCACGAGGGCATGTAGTGACAAGACAAGGGGGAATGACTTTAAGCTGAAAGAGGATAGATTTGTATTAGCTATTAGGAAGAAATACTTTACTTTGAAGGTGGTGAGACCTTGGAACAGGTTCCCTGAGAAACTGTGGATGCCCCATCCCTAGAAATGTTTAAGTCAAGGTTGGATGGTGCTTTGAACAACCTTGTCTAGTGGGAGATGTCCTGCCCTTGGGGGCTGGGGGCTTAGAACTAGGTGATCGTTAAGGTCCCTACCACCCCAATCCATTCTGTGATTCCGTGATAATGAATATCCTCAAGGACCATTGCTGGTTTAGACTTCTCAAGGTATGACGAAACATACATCAATAACATGCATTAATAGCAGGCTAATGTATTTCATGCTCTGTATACTGAATACGTACATGAACCTAGCTAAGGTAAGCACCTCATTCACTCCTCAGGGAGTGGTAGCTCCATAGAATTTTACAACTGAAAGGATCATATATTCCGTAGAAACAAAGTGATAGTTGATTTCTTCCCAGTGTACAAAATTCACTTTTGAGCAGAAGCCGATAGAGATTGTCTTTATAATGAAGACTTTGCTCTCATAAATTTCATAGGTCTTAGGTGGGAGCTACTTCATTCACTTACATTTCAGACCCCTACATTTGAGCCAGATGCTATGTATGATTCTTACAGTCGGTGGAAAGAAGCTGATACTCTAAAGACAAGATTCAGCTGTCCAACGTTAAAATTAACTTTAGGGTAAATCAATTAACACTAGAGACCCTATTAACCCAATCTCTTCTCTGATCATAAAGGGGGACCAAAATGATCGGCTCTGATAGGACTTTTTACGTTATAGATTTCCATATTTAGACAAATGAATAAACGGGCCAGTGGAGCAATGGCAGGAGGCATGGTATAGGCACAAAAAGAAGTGGTACCCACCTGAAATCCAAAGACTATCACATCATAAGACCTTGCCATAATGCCATGCCTCCTTGAACTTCTGCATACAGCAGCCCAAAGCTTTGCTCAGGGTAGATGTGAAATGAACTGAAATCAATAGCAGAACTTGGTCAGAGTCACACTTTGAATTAGAGTCAGTTCCTAGAAATTCAATTCCCAGGAGATTGATAACATTTTGATGATTTAATAGGATAACAAGATCCTAACATGTCTTGAGAGGCAATATATGAAAATAATGCCATGATAATTAATTATTAAAACAATGAGAAGCTCTTGCCATATCCAGGACTAAAATAAAATTCACCATACTTTTTTTCTGTAATGTATTCTAGAAATAGCCATTTAATCTTTCTGTGCCTCAGCTCCCTATCTGTTCAGTAAAAGGCCAATATTCTATTTCTCCCAATTCCTGTAAGGTCAGAGTGAGAGTCTTCATTGCAAAGACTCTATAACTGTTTCATAGAATCACTCATAGAATCACAGAACAGCAGGTTGGAAGAGACCTCAAGGATCATCTGGGTCTATCTGTCAAGGTAAAATGTGACCTAGACTAGATGTCCTGGCACCCTGTCCAACCAAATCTTAGAAGTGTCCAGTGCTGGGGTGTGGGTGACTTTCTGGCAAAGAACGGCCACATACCCAGATCAGCAAGTGCCTACGTGGAGTTCGACATGAACCAAGGGACAACTAAAGGTGAAGGAGGACGGGAGTGAGGCACTGGGAGT
>JAVHNF010095283.1:4449-16474 GCA_034783455.1 Micropsitta finschii | reverse complement strand
TTTCCTCCACAAATTCCTTTCAAGTGTACTCAGTATTCAGTAAGAGACTACGTACATCTGCTGTTCCAAGAAGCAAGTTTAATTGCTGATGGGATTTTTTCCCACTAGCATTTCAACCCATCTGCATGTTGCGATTACTGAAGCCTAATTTTGTTTTTGTCTACTTCAACCTTTTCAAGTGATATTCATTAATCCCATCTATGGCATCTCTAACATGTGGGAAATCTGCCTAGAGTAATTACAAAGTATTTCCTCTGCACTTAGTTCTCATATAAGAGCATGGGAAGATAATGAAGGCTGATTGTAGTGTCATCATTCCATTGAGGAAATGAATGATGCTGTTCAAATAACAGCTGGCTTGTTATATAAAAAAGAAATGACAGATCAGAATAATAAAGGCAAACTCCCCTTTAACAGATCTTTCTAATTTGAACATCTCAAATAATTGCCTGGAATCCTGGAAATACAGAAAACAGTACAAAAAAGGCCCTTAAGTATGCTCACTCTATGGCTGTGTATATACGTGCATATATAGATTTACACACTTATATATACATGCCTGCAAACATATAGTATTTTTCTTCTCAATTTCATATTTTATATATATATTTATGTATGTATGTATTTCAGTGAGATAACAATAATAATCACCAAGAACTGAATGCTTTAATCTGCAATAGCCATCCTGGAAAACAGAATACAATTTGACAAATTTCTTTTTACTGTTAACTGACCTGAAGGGGGCATTTAGGAATGGGAACAAGATGTATTGCAATTGAATTTAACGTGCAATAAGAATTTCACCATATAATAACAATTTATGGTGCTTTAAAAAAAAAAAAAAAGATCTTGTGAGACCTTTGATCTCCAGCATATATATATGAAAAACAACATGATTTTCTATTTTATATATATTTTCAACATCATTATTTTTATATCTACAAGTATCATGTATATAAAGAAATAGAAAACCTTAGTTGACAAATGTTCGATTTAGAAGTGTCCACACCTCCACAGATAAAATTTGCAGTGCTCAGTTCATTCTCTAAGAAGAGAAAGAGCTGATGTCACTGTGTCTTTCAGCCCGAGGGTGCATTCCTAGATAGTCTTCCAGTCTAAACCCTAAAGCTTGACTCCTTCAATAAGGAAGGGGTAACATCATATGGCTCTATCAGACTACAATACCTGGTTGCTAATTGGAGTTTGAAAGAAAGACAGGCTAATAACAACCAAAATGTGATGTCTTTCAGGTCTAAGAATTTCATTGAATGATTCAAGGAAAATGTCATTCAGCGCAAGGTGTGACCTCAAATGATATAGAAGATAAAATTAAAGCTAATAGCAACATTCTATGATATTATATTTATATTTATATTATTTATATTTTCTATGATATTCTATGATTCTATGATTAGGGTAGAATGAGGCACTGGGCCTTTGAGAACAAACGTAGCAGCACCAGCCGCATTCCTGAACAGTAGACTTAGGAAACATTATTCATGTACTCCCATCTTACGTTTTCAAGCTGCAGCAACTGCCATAAATGAGGCTCTTGGGATATGCAAATAAAATGGACCCAGCAAAAGAACCACAGAATAATATCCAGCCTCCTGTTCCAAGCAGCATCTGCTGGGATAAGCTCCAAGGGTGGAGACAACATAACCTGTTCGGGCAACATGTTCCGCTGCTTGACTGTTCTAATAAAAAACTGCATTTTGTATTTGCACAATTAAGGCTTGCAAGTGGGGTAGCATAAGCTGAAATCAGTGCTTAGAACTTTAACAAAGAAACTGAACTAGAATGTAAAATCCTGTTAGAGAGGTCAGTAAAGGAGTTTAAACTGAGTGTATACAGAATTTTCCTGAAAGGCTAGCTTCAGGAAATGGTGGAACAAAAATGTAACTTGATTCAATTAGGTTTTTAGTATTATTTATAAATGAAGAAATAGGGATCTATATTGCTGTAGTAACAAAAATACCATACGTTATTTGTATATAAATTTGAAAATGTAGTGTTCTCATATGAAATTAAAACCAGAGCCCAAGAGCACAAAGACCATTAACGTAGTGCTTTTATAATAGGAAACTAACAATTTTCTGACCAATTGGTTTTGTCTCCAAATTAAGAGATTGTTAAAAGAGATATCTAACCCTGAGGCTGATTTTTGAGAAGTATCCTGAAAGCATATTCAGAACTGAAAATTACGTCAGAGCCCAGTTTTTCTCTGAGAACCGCACATGTAGCTTTGTAGAAATAGTGTGTTGTTTGATAGCTCAGGGCATAATTCCTCAAAAAAAAGTATTTGTGTAGACAGACAAATAAGCTGTGCTGCACACGTGAACTGATGCTGCCTCTTGAAAATGTAGCTTCTAGATATGTGGCATATCCCAGACTTTGTGATTAAATTTAGGGAGAGGTTTTTACTGAAGATCATTTTGTACAGCAGAGGGATATCTGCATGCATTTAGAACTGGATTCAGCAAACCTGAGCTGCTAACTCTGCACATGCTGACAAGCCCTCTGACCTAAATGGTTGTTATTACCAGACTAAGACAAACTGCAAATTTAAGCCTAAATTTGGCTGGAGCCAAAATCAGTGTGAAAATAGCCTGCAATCTTTTAGCTAGTGGACAGCATTTACATTTAGCATTTCAGTATGTCAGTCAGGCATCAGATGAAACTGGGTCTTTAATGGCAGCTCAAAATGTCTTTTTTTTAACAGCAGATTTCTTTCAGCTGCCATGAAAATATCAAAGCATGGGGACTGAATAAGAACCTCTTCCACTGCTTATTTTTTAAAAGTCTGAATCTTAAACTCTGCGGCTTGTGTTAGAAATCACATCAGACGTTAAGAATTTGGGGGCTTTCAGGAAGGGGTAAAAGAAAGTAATCGAAATTCAAAATTTTGCACCTGACCTGCTCTCGTTGATGTCACTGGAATTTTTTCAGATTTAAGTGTGGCACGATGTGTACAAAGGAACCGTGCTGACTCTGCTCTGAGGGAACTTGCCCAGATGATTTGGGCTCTCATCTGATGTACATTCTGAATTTTCAGTAACAGGGGTAGACCACGTGTTCTTTTCTCTGCAGACTTTTGGCAAGGGTAGAAATTCTAGATTGAGTTTCATATTAAAAAATTAAAATATAAAAAGTCATATGGAGTGTCATATTAAAAATTCAGAATTTAGCTCTGCTAGTGAATAATTATATCAAGACCAAGAGAATTAAGGAGATAGATGTGACACATTTTATTTCTTGATAAATTTTTAAGTCTGTAAGAATAAAAAGACGTTTCACTGCTATTTCAGCTCTAGCAATTAAAAAGTTCTTAGAAATTTTATCCACACATCCTCATCGCATATTTCCAGTTCTCCACATTTTTTCCAGAACCAGGTGGTGAGCTTAGCATATAAAAGTAAAATATTTAGAAAGTAAAAGATGCCAAGTGGCCTTAAATGGAATGAAACTGCCAATTCTGACTGATAAAATCGCCAGCTGCTACTGTGTCAGTAGCATGTTACAGAGTAGCCACTGTTTGCATGGTATTTCTAATTGATCAAGGAGATAACTACCAAAACACTCCCTGTTTCAGCTGCTAGCAAACCACCGAGGAATGCCTGACTCTCAGATAAAAAGAAATTCATGCTTTGTGCATTGATAAATTGGTAATTGCTGCCATTTCTGCACTTGGACCCAACAAGCATGGAAAAGATGGGGTAGGGAGAGAGAAGAAAAGAGGAGAAGCTTTTTGAATTGCTTGCATTTAAATTAGACTCTTCCCAGACCACAGTTATATCACAGTCTGGATTAGAGGGTTACAGCTGTGATATAAATCTATTATTGGACAAAAGCTTCTAAACTTTCAGTAAAATTTTCAAACAACCTAAAGGTAATTAAGTGCACACAGCTAAAGCGAAGCAGAAATAAGGTCCTTGAAACTTTCAGGTCAAAGACAAGCATTTAATAAAGCAAAAACTTGTAAATATGTCTTGTTTTGGTACCAAAACAATGCAAACCTTCGATCCAAAATCAAATGCTGCTTGCATTTTCTTCAAAAGACAAAATAGTTTTTTACTTAGGATTTCTGCAGACACTTCTGGTCCTGCCCTTGGTTATTTCCTTCCCTGTCTGCCCTAGTCTGAGCACTTTTTTGCCTAAATCACATCTACATTCTCAGTATAACTCAGAGACACAATCTTGCCGCAGCAAGTACAAGCCAGCACTGCTCCTCTCCGCATTAAGTGCTGGAAGCAAAATGGCCAAGGTCCAGCTTGAGTAATCTGGCTTCCGGGATCCTGGGTCCTTTTCACTAACACAGTTTTCACAAGGAGACGGCCAAACTCAGGGTAGCCTGGAGCCTGTCACAGCACTCTGTAACAGCAGCAATAAAGCACTTTAAATTACTGCAGAAGGGAATTCCAGCCACTAGGTCCCTGCACATAAAGTATCCTTTCACCCTTATATTTTTTCTCATTAAAGCAAGCTACGTGTGCTTCTGAAGTGTCTGCATGACTTAGTGTGGTCACCTACCCTAGGGAGACAATCTCCAGTAACAGACTGCAGATAGACAGAGGCCAAGGTTATGGCCCTTGAGATGGCAATGAGATGCCTTTGTGCTTACTTTTTAATATTAGCTGGTTCAAGTGGCACCTGCTTAGATCCTGCTCTATGCTGCACATCCCTTCACCCAGTATAGGAAATCTAATCACAAATCTGGAGGAGGAATTCAGCCTCTGAAACACTGGTGCAGCAGTATCTGTTTCTGCAACTAGAGATTAACTAAGCCTTCCACGTTAACAGGTAAATCCCGTAGCACTCATCACAAGACTAGTCACACCTTTATATGCTTGAAACCTTTGTTACCAGCAGCTGTAAGGTTGGTATTTTATTTGAAATGTTGAAGCAGCTGGGTCACTAAGGGAGGAGAGAGATCCCATCCAGGGTATTTCAGAATGCATTTGGTCTCCTGAGAAAATAAGATTTGAATGTGATAAGGTCAAAAAGCCAAATGAGAAAAGTATGAACTTCAGGAATGAATACAGTAATAGCAAACCATCCCTTAAATATAGATACATTTAGACTGAAATCCAGCTGTCCTGATTTACAAACATAGCATGCCTATATACCATTTCTAGCAAAACAGCTTTCCAGAAAAAAAGCCCAAGTTTCCTATAAAGTTAATGAAGATGGATATAACTTGTAAGGACTCCAAAGGGAGATCATAGAATCACAGAATCATAGAATCATTTAGGTTGGAAAAGACCCTTAAGATTACTGAGTCCAACTGTTAACCTAACACTGCCAAGTTCACCACTAGACCATGTCCCTAGATGCCACACTCACACATCCTTTAAATACCTTCAGGGATGGTGACTCAGCCAGTTCCCTGGGCAGCCTGATACAGGCAAGGAGAAAGGAAGGTATTGCATGAAAAACACTTAATTTTATACCTCATTTGTATCAAGGTGTATTTCATTTTATTTTCCCTAGTTTTAGCTTGGTTTGTGCTCAGGTATTCATTATGCACCACCCAAACAGAAACATAACAGGTAAGAATATTACATATCATCCTGTAACTCTGAATTTTAGCCCCTAAACTAGGTGGATGGGCACATCCCGGTCCATCAGGGAACATCCCGGTGTCAGAGGGTTAACATAGGAAAACCAGATTCTTGCCCAGCAATTTTATAGCAAGTGTCACTATATTTTAAGGAGAGGCTTAGGATCATTGACCATGTGGCAAGAAGAGACTTTCTGAATTTCCTGCTATTGTAAGCAATCACACTGCACAATTCTCTTCAAAAATGTGAAGTCCATGTTCCAACCAGTCCAATTTGGAGCTCACTCTACCAGATCCATTTCGGAACCTGTTCCTCTCATATTTTATTTCTAAAAACCAAAGAACATGGAGTCAGGTAAGTGGATCACAGAGCAAAGTATGGGAAGGAATAGTAGTGGAAATTAGAGAAAGGAGAAGCTCTGTTCCTTCTATAACTCTATTTTTTAAGTTTACTTTTTTAGTCCTACTAAGGATTACTCAGTATATTCTATTTTATTCGTCACTCTGGCTGTAGTGTTCATGAAATGTGAGTTCAAAACCAAGTGTCAACATGCTTAGTGGGCAATAAGGATGGATCTCAACAGAATTAGCAACAAATGTCTAAAATGACCATGAGGGACACACCCAGATGGAAAAACTATGTTGTGTTACAGCAACAAAACAGAACAGAATCATTTCAGTTGGAAGGGAGCTAGAACAATGATCTAGTCCAACTGACTGACCATCTTAAGGCTTTCCAAAAGTTAAAGCATGTTGTTAAGGGCATTGTCCAAATGCCTCTTAAACACTGACAGGCCTGGGATATTGAGCACCTCTCTAGAAAGCATGTTCCAGTGTCTGACCATCCTCTCAGGAAAGAAATACTTCCTAATATAAAGTCTGAACCTCCCCTGATGCAGCTGTGAGCCACCCCCATTGTTAATAAGCTGGCTTATTTCCTTTGCAATTTCAAAATTGGAATATATTCTGCTAAACTTCATCTGGGTTTTTTTTGCATAGAATTTTTCAGCTTCCTACATGTCTGCATACCTACTCTTCATACACATGCATACAGAAACACCTACATGGTATCAAGTATATACTTAGATCTTTGAGTGGATTATGCAATTTTAACGTGTAGGCTATATAAAAATATAGAGCTTAAACAGAACACCAACTTGAAGAGAATTAGAGTTTTACAAAATGATCAGAGTGCTAGTAGAAGTTCCTTTAACAAATTTTGATTTTTTTTTTTTAAATGAGAATTATATTAAAATTTGGAATAAGATATCCTTCCAAACAAATAATGAGCAAGCCCTTTGGACAGTGTTTGGCAATGATTCTCTATTTTCTTTCTTGGTTTTTTTTAGCATTTAAAATTTGCCTGTGCGAGTAGCACTTTGAGGAATTTCTCACAAAAAGCAACAGAAATTAAAAAATGAGAATGTAATTAAGGGGTGCATACATACCAAGTAGAAAGAGAGAAAGAGCCACAATTATTATATTTTCTTCACCCATTGATTATGTCATCAAAGATAATTTCTGTTTACTTTCTCCTCTTCTGTGAAACATTAGAAAATGAAGCTTCTTGCTTGTGTCTAATATATTTCACATATGAGCCATTACTTTGTTTCTATTGCACTTCAGAATGATTTTGAAGAAGCTGATTTCTTTTTCTGATACATAAGAATTCTCCTAGAGAGGTGGTATTAGATTACTGAGGGTCAGTCATTGCTCCCTTTATCTGGATATTTGGAAGTTTGAATGATTCAAAAGATACACATACTTACCATATGTTTGGGGCATAATCAGTTAGGCAGGGAGTTACATAAGCAGATCTGAAACAGCTTTCCATCTCTATTTGTATTTAACAGTTAAATGTGCTTTGTATAAAATAGTTACCAGATCTATGTCTGAGAACCTCAGTGTACGTCAAGCCTCGTTGATACTACATCCTATGCTCATAGTCAGTTTTTAAAACTCATTTTGTTCAAACTGCTGCCTGACAATGCAGTCTAAACATTTGTCTTAAAAGGTTATGTTAGCTACCCACTCAGAAAGTCTTGCAGAGTCTTAGCAATGGAAGTTCAACAGGAGGGATGATTTCCATGTAGTAGCAGATTAATGACTTACCCCCCTGCAGGATGAGACAGCAATGTATCTTGGATAACTTGTGAAAGTCAGGTCTCAAATAAATGATGGCAACCAAAAAACTGATGTGAGCAGAGCTGGAGAAGTACTGGATATGGTTTTTTTTTGTTGGGTTTTATTTTATTTTATTTTATTTTATTTTATTTTATTTTATTTTATTTTATTATTTTTTTTTTTAAATTTTTTTCTTGCATGCTTCCTTGATCTATTACAAAACACTCTGAAGTTTAATTTGTGAGAGCTTATAATGCCTCTGGAGGTCATTGGAAGACAGGATCTATCTGCAAATACTAAATATTATCCATCTGGAAGAAAACCCCACTGCGACAACAGAGAGAGATTCCTTAAACATAATGTGGTTTTCCAGTGGAATCGCTCCTCGTCTTCAGAGTATCACCTGTTGCATAAATACATTGCTACAAAGGTAACAACTAGGAATAATCTTAAAAAAACCCTATAATCCTTGTGTTCCCAAAGGCAAAATAGTTCCGTGGTGTGAAGATACGGCTCTCACCTGACACAGTGCCATTAGTTCAGCTGAAGAGAATTGCCTATGGGCAAACATCAAACCGTGATGGATTCGGTTATGTTTTTTTTCCACACAGGTGTCTCTGAGTAACTTTTCGTAAATCTTTGGAGATGAAAATTCAGGGAATAACTTAATCATGTTGTGTTATTAAAAAGATTTACTGAGCAGCACTGAATGGATTAATTGGGTGGTCCTTCAAGAGCCTAAAATCTGGGGGGTTGCTGTGGTTGTGAAATCTCCCTTTTCATGGAGGTGGGCTTTTTTCCCCTTTATTCCACCAGTGTGGGGGTAATAACTCTGCAAAGAGGAATATGTTGTTCGTGACTTATCATAGCTTTTTGAATTACTAGTAACTGTCACATACTACATGCTACAGCCAATGAAACTGATCCGTGCACTGCGTTGGATAATGGAACAGTGCTAATTAGGAAACAGCAAGAATCATATCAACCCCCCATGACTGTCACAAGCAAAACCATGGAGCAGCCTAGGGAATGGTTATAAAGAGAGCATCATGGTCTCAACATTGCCTAAAGGGGAAGTCTCATAAAGCTTCACTATAAACTTTATCTGACAGGTTTCCAGGCAGTAATTATAACTCTGATTTATACGTGTTTAATATCACTTCTGGGTTGGGTTTTTTTTTTTCCTCAAAAGATTCTTGGAAGCTTCCTTTCATGAAAATGGACCCAGGTAGCTGTGATGTCACAGCACTCTCAGCATTTGCATTAGGCAAGGTTTTGGAGTTGTTGTGGTTTTTCTTTAATTTTCAAAGCATATTAGAAACCATCTTCAACCCACAGTTCTTCACAGTTGTCCTCTCCGATGTGTAGGGTTACGTCTATACAGAACAATTAAACAGGTTTTTTCCTGTAGTGAGATATAAGTGGAGTCATGAATGTAACATAGACTCAAGATGTCCATGAAAAAATCACCACATGCATAGAGCACAGATCTCTTGAGCCCTGAATGACTTGCAGAGCAGTGATACTGCCATGCCGCAGAAGAGGGGAGGGATGTGCAGTTCAGCAGTCCACCTTCCAAAGAGGCTCGTTTTAGGATCCCAGTCTTCTTCCAGGTATGAGCTAGCACTGATATCCCTAAAAGCCCCCAAGCACATGGAGCCTTTGAACAGGTCCATCCAGCTGACCATCTCAGTGTAGCTTTGGTGACTTTAAAGGCATGGTATTACCAAACTGAAGCTGGAGCTTCCCTCCACGGTCCATGAGAAAATCAGCTTCCAGTTCCCTGGATTTACAAAATCGTTGATAAAGGAGTCAGGACCAGAGAAAAGGCTTGTGTGGATGCTATGTACTTCAAGCTGTGATCATGGTCTTTCCCTGTTTTTTTTTCTTCTCTCCAAATGTTCAGATTCAGCATGCATATCCAGAGCATCCCAGAGCCCTACTGATAAGACTTACAAATGCAACAGATCTCAAATAATACTGGCATTTTGCTGGTGGGTCTTCAAGCAGAAACCTGCAACTTTTCAGAAAGAATATATAAAATCTGCTAAGCCTGGATTTTATATTACCATAAAGTGGCTAGATTTTTATTTCAGTTCCCTCTTTAATAATAACGAGGTATTTTTGCAGGGGAAATACAGCAGTCAGATCAAATGCATGAGGGATCACACTGAAAACCACTCCATGCTTAGCTCCAGTGAGGCAGTGTTTCTCTCTAAGTCACAGCTGATTAACAGCCCCTACCTCATCTTCTCAGAGGGCTGACACAAGGAAAACATTATTGCCTTAAGTTCTGCATCATTGATCTCTCTCCATCTGTGACATCGAATCATAGAATAAACAAGGTTGGAAAAGACCTCTATGATCATCAAGTTCAAGGTGTCCATGAATCGCCCTACAAATTCCTCCTGGGAACACTGAAAATCAGAATACACCACCAGGGCACTTCATTTATTTGTTTTTATCAGAATGGGCTTGGGAATTAGTCATCCCCAGTTTACTTTTTTACCTGTAGCCTGTAAGGAGCCATCTGTCCCCTCTCAAGGAATGGGGAATATGAATGGGGAGCATTATCTCTGTATGAGAACCCACTGTGCTGTTTTGCCAGGAGAGAGGCTGAGTCATTCTTCAGGCCTCTGTGGTCCTGTTGGTGACTTGCAGAGTGGACCTGGATGATGGGCTGTTCCCATCTACAGCCATCTATTGCTTGCAGACAAGAGAAAAGGCTGTTTGGGCAGCAGATGAGACCCAGACCAGGAGTCACAGATACACACAGCTAATTCCAGAGGTAGCTGCAGTGGCTTGTTTAAGAGCAGAGGAGATAACAAAGCTGGAGTTTCACCTCCAGCTGGCCACAAAGAACATGACACCCAAAACAAGAACATGTTGGCACACAACATAGTGTTAACCTTAGTGCTATAACAGTGCAAGTGAATATAGCAGGGAAGGGAGCAAGCTAAATATGGGATATTGCAATGCTTAGATGTCTGTCATATGGAGCACTGGATAAGCCAGCTCTTTATGCATGGCCCAGCACGTCTCTCCCCATGATCATGCTGGTAATGACTCTTCAAAACTGGTGTATCAGTGACTCCTAAGAAATAGAGCTGGCGGGTTACCAGAACCCAAAGAGCTGTAGTGACCAGATTTAGCATTCAGGTTTGGAGAGCTTAGGGACACAAGAGGGGAACAGAGAACAGCCAGCTGCGTTTGCCATCTGACATTTAGCTCCATATCTGGGCTTCTGGATTCCTGGTTTTGTGGTTTGGTTTTTGTGTTTGTTTGGTGTTTTGATTTGTTTTGGTTTTTTTTAAGAACCAGAGTTTCTAATAGTAATGTGGAGTTTCCTGGCCTTTGGACTTCCAGGGAAAGCTTCTCAGGTCACTGCTCTCATTACATGAGAATACTGGCAGTTGTTTCGCACACTGAAAAGAGAAAATTATCATATGTAGAGCAAAGAACAAGCTGTGTAAGACTGCTATGATTTGTGAGTACGGCTAATCTTGCTGGAGGTAGCCCATATGATCAAACCCCTGACTTTAAGGCTTTTGAAGTAGTTTTTGAGGTAGAAATCCTTGAGTAGCATTATTGATCTCAGATAAAAATGAGACTTTATCAGCCTGCTTTTACGATTCTGTTGGTCTTTAGCCTACAACCCTCCAAAACAAGAAAATACAATTGTCCCCATCCAAAAATGGTGACATGAAAAGAGACAGAATGACTTTCCCAGGCCAAAGAATATCATGTTAGACCAAATATAATCACATCACTGTCCATGCAGTAGGAGATTTTACTGCTAAAGGTGGATGGACCTTGTACATTGAAAACATCTTCTGGAACATCAGCTCATGTTAAACACATTGATCAGCAACTCCTGCTCCTACTGGCTTTTGAAGTCAGTCTGATAAATGGAAAGACACTCAGACAGCTTTGCTGTGTTTATTATTTTCACTTGCACTGAGTTCAGGCTCCATGGACTGTAATGGAGATGTGGCTCTCACCCACACGTAGCAGCTGAAACTATACAGTTAGAAACTATACAGTTTCAAGCATTGTCTCCATACAACCCCCATTTTATTGACTTACCAGCAAGGCAACTAAATAGTTTGTGAAGCAGCTCCTGAACTTGTGTACTATTTGATCCAGTAGAAAATGAAATAAAAATTGGTTAACCCTCCTGGTATACTATCATAAACTCAATTATGACATGCACCCTGGATGTTCATACTTTGTTCATACTCTGTTTCAGATGCATTTGCTGAGGAGCAGCAATCTTGGAAGAGAGACAGTACAGAGAGAAGGGAATTTCACAAGGTTGCCATCTAATTTTAATCTACTGCA
>JAVHNF010095278.1:0-10015 GCA_034783455.1 Micropsitta finschii | reverse complement strand
CAGCTTCTCTGGGCAACCTGTGCCAGGGCCTCACCACCCTCACAGGGAAGAATTTGTTCCTAAATCTAATCTAAATCTCCCCTCTGCCAGCTCAAAGCCATTCCCCCTTGTCCTGTCACTGCAGGCCCTTGTAAAAAGCCCCTCTCCAGATTTCTTGTCAGCCCCTTTAGGAACTGGAAGCTGCTCCAAGGTCTCTCTGGAGCCTTCTCTTCTCCAGGTAGATTCTCTAACCTAATGGCGAAGGGATCTCACCTGTGAGATGCCTTTGTCTCCACAGACTCCACGAAGAAGCTCAAGGATGTCCTGGAGGAATTCCATGGGGATGGCGTCCTCTCAAAGTACAACCCTGAACAGGTATGGCCCTGTCCCCTCCAGCCTGCCCTCAGCGCCTTGCCCGCTTCCCTACCACATCTCCCTCAGCTAAAAGCAGCCATTCTGTCTGTCCACCTCCTGCCTCTCCCTATGGCCATGCTCCCAGCACTGGGAAAGATGCTTTCAGAGATGGGGAGCATCTTTCCCAGCCCCCAGCCACATATTCCCCCCTCCCCAGCGATCCCAGGGACAGGCTTGCTGTGCGGCCATCCCACCTCATCCTATCACTGCTGCCAGGAGCCCCTGTCCATGTGTGTTTGAAGTTGACTGCTGTCACTTACAGCAGATTCAATGCAATGTTCACAGTCTCCCTGTCTTTCTGGATTCTCTCTCCCATTTTTGCCCATTTGCACCCATTGTTTAAAACTAGCAACTGCTATAATTTTACAGTAAGATTGGCTAGTGTAGGAATGAAGGTCAAGAATATATCAGTATCAACACATAGCCATTAAGTGTATTCAAGAAAGTACCCATGTCAAATTTGTAAGTATTTTTTTTTCTTTTTAATACAGAAGAAAATGGACTCCTAGCTTTACAAAAATATAAAATGTAGGATAATAAGAAAATGGAACAAAAAAAAAAAAAAAGGCATTATTAAAAGAATTTCCATAGCATATAATCCTTTAATAAGAACATGATAAAAGCTAGAAACATCCACAAGTTCCAGAGATAATATAAATGCTATTTTAAATACCAAACTCTGCCCTCAATTACATCCAAGAAAAATCAGATCAGATTTTAGTTGCAGGTAAGCAGTTCATGTTGCCCAATGCAAAAGTGATTCCTTTTTTTTTTTTATCAGGGAGCTGTTCAGTTTTGTTATGAAGAAGTGAATTTAGAGGAGAGAAGTACTATTTGCTCATTTTCTATACAGAATCTGATTTTACCAACCAGGTAATGTAACATGGAAGTACGATTATCTAAACCAGCATGTCACTAGACAGAGGGCTGTTCAATGAAATGCTCTTGCCAGGCTTGTCACAATGACTGACATTTTCTAATATTGAACTGGAAATAATATGGATATTTAATACTGTTGGGTTTACATCAAGAATAAAAGTGCTATTGTTTATCAGCAATCTACTTCTGATGACATATACCTATATAGACATAATTATTGCTGTGATGAAACATGATTATCAGATAATGGAATAAATACATCTGTACAATATTCTCAATATTGTATATCAAGTGATTTAAAAATCTTGTAAATCTCTATTCTTAACCATTTTCTATGCTTTCTACTTGAATTATGACTAAAATTTACCTTTTAGATCTGTTATGCCACTCATTAATTTTTTACAATATCCATCTGCACATTGCAATCTCTATTCTCCATGGCTCCACATTGTTTTGGCTAACTTACATGCCCATATGTTGCCTTAATGTATTTCTGCACAATGTTTGTGCTTTTGGGAAAGAGAAAAAAATAGCTGAAAAATAAAAAAAAAAAAAACCACAGGGAAAAACCATAGGCCTAAATAAGCTATAAGGAGCATCCTCATACAGTTAGACTGTCTTTACTGAGTCTGGAGACATTATGATTCTGCTGCGACAAGCAGCATTTGTCTTCATTTTGTCTGACTGTCCTCATGTGTTATTATTAGTGGCTGTCAGGCAGCAGCAGAAAAAAAAATAGCATCACTTGACTAAGAAGTTGAATGCATAAATGCAGTAACTACACACTGGTAGCTGAGGAGAGGATGTCTGTTAAGATGGTCTAAATGCAAAACTCCTCCTATAATTACATTTAAAAGGGAAAAAAAATACATATCTGGCAAAGCATAAGATCCCCTCCTCCCTTCTGCCTGCACAGCTAAATTAGGAACTAATTATAAATACAACTTAGCAGCATCTGAAGAAGTTGCTTTGAGAATGTCCTTTCGGAATGTCAGTTTAGTTTAATAGCAAGAAAACAAATATGTTGGAATATTCACATCCAGCCATGTTTTTCTGGTAACGTTGATAAATATGAACATTTTAAAGATGAGTTCCTTATCATACAGAAGTTCACACTGAAATGTATTTAGCATTTTTAAAGCCCAATACTTTAAATGATTCTGGGGTGCTCCTAATGACGTTTCTTTATCAAAAATTTTTCTTTTTAACACACAGTAAGGATTCTGCTGTAACATATATAGCACAGAAATTCACACTGTAAGGAGAAACCATAGGCTTTCAATCTGAGATATATACAGGCTGTTTAAAAGCAGATATAAGTTTATGATAGTCTTAGATTTAAAGTGATAAATTGTTTCTCTAAGAGTACATATATTTTGAAACACGCATTTTATACACAGAAAGATTTGCAGACTGTTATTTTTATAAGACAGCCAATAAAAAAATTATCCATGGAGTCCCATAACAAACAGATATCCCATGAAACTTAAAATTACATTATTTCGTAATAACTTATTTAGCCAAATTAATTTCACTTAAGTATTAATAATCAAATAAGTCCCATTATGAAAAACATATTGCCTTAAGCAATAAAAAAACCAAACCATTCCCCTCCAGGAAAAAAAGAAAAAACAAAACCAAATCAATTGTGAAAAGTCAAAGGCAAAATTTCCATTTACTTCAATGGAACTTTTTCTATTGAAAGAAAGCTAGGAAACAAGTTATAACAGGAATCAAAATGAAATAATGGGCAACGGATAGTACTGACAACAGTTTCCCATAAGCAGTCTTCAATGACACACACAGCTACCAGGAATTTTGCCAGCAACTAAAAGATCTGGTGGCAGATCACCCTTCTTATTAGTCAGGAAAAGATGGTTAGCACTCATTGCTGCTCCTGTTTGTCTGTTTCTGTTCTAGGCCCATGGACAACTACCAAGTTCTAATATCCAGAATTAACCTTCACATTCAGCTGTTTTCATTTATAAGCCTTCTACTATTTTTCTTCTTTAAAATTTTACACTCTAGCAGATCCAGAAGTGTAAGTTGTAAGGGGAGCTCTACCTTACAGTTTTACCATCAGTGGTTCAATCACTGGATTTTCTAATCTTGGTCAGATTTTATACCAAGCTTAAAGTGATAGCATCTCACTGCCTTTCATTTGCACATGTTACAAAAGCTCTTCACAAAGTAAATATACTAAATGGAAATACATTGGAAAACTGATGCAGCCAGAAACCGAATGATTTGCTCAGGAAACACAAAAATTCTAATATGAAGCCAAAAAAGAACAATCCAAATTCCTGAATCCTGATCCATGAGTTGAAGGAACATCACACATGCTGAGGGATAAGCTTAACTTTATGAATCAGAAACTGTGAGCACCCTGCCACAGCTTTTTTTCCTATTAGCACTGCAGATCCCAAAGCTGGGGCAAGAGAAAAGGATAAAGAGGAAAAACTGGGTTGAGCTGGGTAGCACTCTGGCCTATTTTCAGCAGAATACTGGCATTATTTTCAGAAGTAAAATATATGATTAATGTTGATATAGAACTGAGACCGGTAACACCTTGACCCACATATTCTGTGTTTTAGCTGGGTGAAAAGCTTTTATTTAACTTAAGAAGAAAAAAAGTTTCAGCAAAATAAATGAGAAACAGCCATGGAACCCTACATGGCCATATTTAGAGTTATTTTTTTGAACCACACTGAGGTAATTGCACAAGATTATACTACACAGAGCCATAAAACTATATCCAGTCCTTAACAGAAGCAGCCTCTTTCTCCCATGTACAGCAGACAGGAACAATCACTTTCATATTTCCTAGTTACAGAAATGCCCTTGCACTATTTCTTTTTTCCTTCCAGGTATCACACAAACCACTAGTGAACTCTATTCAAGAGAAAGACCAAAACAGAACTAGAGACAAAGGAAGTAGTTTTCACTTTAGGGCAAGGATAGTTAAAAGGAAAAGCTATATTTAAACTGACAGAAAAGCTGAGGAGGTAGAAAGAAGTAAAAATTAAACTGATCTTCACCTAATGATTAAGAACTCCCTGTACTAGAATCATGTATAGCACTCAATTAAAATTAAAGTGAAACTGAGAATACTCTAAGAACTCTGTTTTCACGATGTTGGCCATGCAGCATAAGATATCAGGACTCAAAGCACTGGAAAGGATAGAGTCAAACTAATCTCATTTAGGGTTTCTCCTGTGTCAGGCAATCCCTTGCTTCAGCTCCTTCTTGAATATGTTTGGATGAATCAAATGGGTTTACCTTTTCCTTGGTCACATGTTGTCAACTAAATGGCCTGTGCCTTTATTCTCCAGGACACAAACAGCTGTATTGTTCTGTACAATTTTAATGTGAGTTTATAGGTTTTTCAGACTTAGTTTGTCCTTCTACAGTTCAGTAGCTGTTCCCAATTAATTGTATGCTTGAGCACTGTTATTTTTCATCAAGGGGATTTCATTCCTATAAGGTTTAAAAACTGGGTTTCAACCCAGTTGTGTTCTAGAATAAAAGCGTTCACACGCGGAGACAATCAGGAGCAATTAGTATGAAACATATCCATGTGCAGACAAGCAATGAAATATCACAGTATAAAAAGAAAACTGTTTCTGCAACATTTAGGGCTGCATCACAATACTCCATAGCAAGTACAGATGGGAAATCTACATGAGTTTGGTCACATTTGTTATAATTAAAAAAAAAAAAAAAGTTCACAGGAATGTATATCTTATTACCATTTTTTAATTGCTTAGACTTGCAAAGTCTTCTGAAACAAATAGAAGCAATAATGGGTTAATAAGTTCATGAATATGCATGAACATGTTATTGCCTTTTTTAAAAACTTGTATGTCTGTATTGATGTTTGTCTGCAACAGTAGCAGAAAGAGGAACTTGCACCTCACAACTTGATCTGTTCTCCAGTCAATTAACATATGAACCAGATAACAAAGCACTTTAAACTATTTGATGTTATCTAAGTTGTTTTGTTCTGTTATGGGTTTTTTTTAGCAGTGGTGAATTTTGTATTTTATCTCACTCGGATCTACAGTGCAGAAGCATGCGGCTTCATCTTTCAGTGCACTACAAGAGGCTACATTCTTAAATTCCCTGCACCCCACATTTCCATGACTCCTTGCAGTGGGCTCTTGTATCACCATCAAACGTGTTCTTTTCTGAAGGGAGTGCTCAGCATTTCAAGCTAAGCTGAGAGCAGCTCTAATATTTCATTCTTCCATACAACAGGAGAGGTTGCACTTACTGTCTGACAGAGTACAATACTTCTCAAACTCCTCAATCAGTTAATATTGCGTATTAGAAATCTTATACTCTTCTTCTGAAGAGCTGTAAAGAAATTTCAGTAATGTGACCCTGCAAGAGTCTTTGGATTTTTTTCATCTGCATGATTTATTTTGCTCACTGAGAAGGGGCAATGAGCACTGAAAAATTTAAATCACTTTTATGTTAATTACCAATTCACAGATATTCTTAAGTTCTTTCTCATCAGTCTCCTGTCCTTCTGTCTACTTTTTCATTCTTGTTCAGGTTTTGATTTGGGTTTTTTTATGTTGTTTTTTTTTTTTTTTTTTTTTTGGTGCTTTTTGTTGGTTTGTTGGTTTGGTTTTCTTTTTGTTGTTGTTGTTTGGTTTTTAGTGCTTTTTTTTGTTTGTTTTTAAATTTTCTATACCCTTTCAAGAATGCACAGATCAGCTTCCTTCAGAGTAACTAAATATTCTTCTTCTGTAGTTTATACCAGTTTCACATGGATTCAGTACTAAACACTTTTCATTATAATCTGTACAATTTTTAAATACCTACAGAAATTCTCTTCTATTTTTACACTTTCAACATTGTGTGTTCACTTTTTTACACAATTTAAAACAAAAATTTCCCAGATAGTTGGATTTTATGGTTAGGCTGAGCATACAGAGCCACATTCAAATTGGCCTGCCTGCTTCTGTATTTTCTATTGGCTAAGCATTTCTGAAAGCCAAGGGGTCTTGATGGGATCAGAAAATCCAAGGCAAAGAGCCTCCAATGGCATCTGAGCCAAAAATATCATGCTGTCATTACATCACCACATCACAGCGTTGGGTAGAAGCCACTCTTAAGATATGTTGGAGGAGAAAAGATAAAAATTCAGGGGTAAATCCTTTATCTGAGAAACTGCTGAGCATTAAAGGTAGCAAAAACACCCCAATTTGTATCTGAAAATGCAAAAGGTCAGGATCAGCCAGAAAAGTTTTTTAACACTCACCTTTCATCCAGAGCCACAGAATGTAGCAATGCAACATTTAAAGTACAGGGAAGTTTCAGAGAGCTATGTCAACTCCGAGTGACAAGCCACCATTTCAAGAATAAGCCTTAGTGGATGTGTGCTCAGATGAGAGCCCCCAGAAGAGCAGCTCTATGATGGAAGGCTCACAGGACTCAGGGAAGCAGCTGCAGGTGGGGAGAATGCAGCACCCAATGCCTCGGAATTGACATTGGCTGACCAAATTACAGGGGTGTGAATGCAAACAACAAAATCCCATATGTGCCAGCAATGTGGCAAATGAAAAAGACTCACAAAGGCTGGAAAACTCCCTATAGAAATTACCACAAGCTCTTTTTCAGTTGCAGAAATGTCAACTTATTTCCAATTAAACGAAAGTCTACCTAAGCAGAGACAGTCAATCAAGTCAGAGCTAGAAAAAATACTAAGCATAAATACAGAAAGACCTGTGGTGAATTACCTGCCTTGCCACAAAGCATAATGAGCAACGCTATGGGCAATTGAGCTTTGTGAATAGCACAGGGCTGAGGACATGGGAAGTCTAATTCTGATGTGATTAAACTTTCCAAACACTAAACAAATATGACCAAACAGGCACATAAACTTTTCCCTCCATCTTTTTCACTTTTTAGAACAAGTTTATATCCAAAATTGACATGTAACAGAAACAAGTATATATTGAGCTGAAATACCATCAATCACAAAATTTACAGGCAACAGCAAACACAACAAAACCCACCCTCAGTCCTGCATAAGAACTACAAGACATCTTGTCTTGAAGGTTCTTATTTTTGGCATGCATTGAAAACAGACTTCTGAAGTGCAAATCTGAAATAATGATTTCATGAAGAAATATATGAGATTTAGCTACTGACTTGGGGGGGATTGTTTGTGACCAGATGAACATAGAAGTCACTTTGAATTACAAAACATATTAAAGATTAAATACAGTATCAACAATGGCAAATACACTTTTACCTCAGCTTAAATGGATTTGTTAAGAGCCATTGCAAAATAAATCCCCTAGACTCATTTCTATCAGTATAGAATTATTATTCAGTTCTGGTTTTGAGACCTAGCATTTTCATTTTATTTACATAAAACATATGTGTAGTAGTGTGCTCATCCAAACTCAGCTGAGTACACAAAGAGAGGATGCCCTCCTATACTCGTCTGAGAACATCAGGTTATTGATAATTCAGAGACAACTGTCACTGTAGCATCTGACGAATAGACAGTATGATCCAAGAAATTTACAGAAGCAAAGGTAATGATTTCTCTGTGTGTAAACTCTCTCTGTGCATAGTGTCACGGAGCAGTAAGTGAAGTAATGTAAAGATAGGAAGAATCACCCTTTGTGAAATGTTTCAAGCAAACACTGAAGTATCAGGAATTTGAGCTGACTTGAGAGTCATGTAAATAGTGTCAGCTTATAAAAACAAGGTGATTCCCTGGATAGGAGAATACCCGTGCAGCGTCAAAGCTCCCATGCGTATGTAAACATTCTGTGTAAATATTTGGTTGAAGGTTTCACTATAGTGAGCTTTTGCTGTCCCATAGTGTGGGTGTTGTCTAGAAACCTGAGATCAGGAATGACATGATCTCATCTCCTATTACTTAGATAACCACATTTGATGCATGCCTCAGGGAAATTGAAGTGATCTTGGCAGAGGATAAAACAGAGGATTCAAATGTGCTCTTTAACTGATGATCTGGACTTTGAGAATGAAGTCCCATCTGATTTCAAATAGACTTCTAAATATCAGAAAGGGGTTGACAGAAATAAGAGAGTTCAAGGAACCACAGATGCAGTTAGTGTCAAGCTGTTCAAGTTTGGGTTTAGGACATTTTTCTATTTGCTTGCAATTTAGAGGCTTCTGCAGCTAGCGCATGGGATTGTATCACTTCATAACAGTTACAAACTGCTAAAAGGAACAGATACATCACTTTGGATATTCTTTCTGGAGCATTTCACATGCATTCCACAGGACAAAGGTAAGGCACAGCTCATGAAATTGTACAGCACATGATGTTCTTATCAAGTGGGATACATTTTGGAGACTACTTTCATTGCTTATGGCTTGCCAGAGAATATAAGCATGTCTTTCATATATCATGAAAGGAGTTATACTTTTAGAAGATTGCCTAATCATCCTGATTTTGTTCTATAAGGTGAGACTGTTAAAGGAGCACAGGGTGGCCTTTTGGTCAGACAATAAAAGAGCTGTGCAGCAATTAACAGGCAGACAACAGAATCAGGAACAGTGATTAAATTCTAAAGAGTTTTTGTCCTAAGGTGTTTGATCCTCAATATATCTTTCATGGCTAAGCACATTTGCAATCAAGTGGTTGATGTTCACGCTCACTCACTTTCAGCTTTCTGGCTTCAGTATTTTGGTTTCTGAAGACAGTAACCAGTGCTGCCAACAATATGGGATCATCAGTTATTATGATATTTAAGATACTTGGGGTTAACAACACGAATGGTTGAACCTGCAAAAAGTGGCTAGTCTCTGCATAATATGATTTCGTTTCCATGATTATTTTCAGAAGCTGCTTTAGTCTTTGCAGTTAGCTCCAGCAGGGAAGCTGCAGGGGGTAGAGTTCCACTCATAGACTACCAACATAAGTATTTAATCTAAGGTCTAGATTGTGTTAACAGTTGAAAACACACTTCAGAAAAAGTAATCGAAAAATTAAGTTAGACAGAGTCAGGTTACCCCAGATATGGTAGATAATACAAGAGCTATGTCTTTATTAGAAACCTTGACTAAAAATAATTAAAAAAATATTTAATATGCACTTGTATGTTTGAAACCTAGAACATCATATTCCCTAGCGACTACCTAGAGCCACATTTCTGCTGATAGCCTTTATAGTAACAAGAAAGCAGAGTAGTATTCTCACACCCTTATCCATACTGTGTGTGACTTCTACTAGGCTAACAAAAGGATGGCCATGACAACGGTAGGTAAGTTCTAGCAGGGCTTTTGTAACTGCTCTTCCAGGAGATGATTTAACAAGTCATCCCTGCTCCCTCATAACACAACAGCCATCAGCAAATAAAAGCATCATCAGAATGATACTTCATTTGCAGAACTTCAGACAGGACTACAGTTCTGCTGCTAGAACTATACTAAACTACAATTAAAACTCCTATTCGTTCCAGCTGATTCAGTTCAAGTATGATTACCAAAATAATGAAACACTGACAGTGAGATGATTAAGAGTATGACAAAATACAGTTACTTGCTCTGTTTTGGACAGTTATAAACATGGGGTTTAGATCAATATATACGAAATACTTTTTTCATAGAAAGGACCTGGAAAGAGTTTCTTCACAGATTACATGTTTCCTCCTCTAGCTTGGGATTTACTCATTTATGATTCTGGGAGCCACTACTGAATGAAGACTAGGCAACTCTTTCTCCTCAACTAAATGCTTAATAAGCAGAA
>JAVHNF010095270.1:0-21089 GCA_034783455.1 Micropsitta finschii | reverse complement strand
TTTCTGCAGCCAAACTGGCCCAGAATTTCTAAAAATCTATGCTGTATTCTTTTAGTATTTGATTACGGAAAAAGAAAAAAAAAAAGAGAGCTGGGCTGGAAGCACAAATTACTTTTCCAGAAAAATTAATCTACTTTCACCTGTGACAAAATTGCATTCAAGAAGTCTCTTGAACTCCACCTTTGCTCTTCATCATGCAGCCAAGCAGATTCAGTTTAAAGACATACTTTGTTTATCATGCACTTCCACAGAATTTCTTCATCTTGTTTTCAAAGCCATGAGTGGATATTATAATGCAGATACAAGTTTCCTCAGAGTCTTGAAGATGGCAAAAGCCCCTTATAAGCAGAGAGATTTTATTCATTTACAGCAAATGTGTGTTTAAACATATGCCCTAATAAAGACAAGGCAAGGCTGACCTAGAATCCACCTGCCAACTTTATTTTAGCAAATTTTCACCATTCATTACATTCAGAGCTGTAAATCACTTTTCAGAACAAACAGAACACTTTAAAAAGGAGGATAATGCAAAATAAATGCTGTCTTTACTCTTGGAACCATAAGCAGTATTTCTATGCATAAAATAAAAAGTGAGACAGGAAATAAAAAATATTAAGGAACAAAACCCAAAGCAAATTGACTGCTGGCACATGAACTGGTCAAATGTTTATTTTTCCAAAGAACAGCTTTTATTAATTTTCTGTCATGTTGCAATAACTTGGATGTGAATGTAGTGATCTATATCCAGGACCCAAAAAGTGCAAAAAAAGTGCAGATGCTGACAACATACAGATATTTGCCACATGTCCCTCCAGCCCCATAAAAACTTATTCTGTTTTAAAATGATTCATATACTTTAATTGCAGAAAGGGCTGACACACGGAGCTGATTTCAAATGTAGCCCAACTTGGTAAAATGACTACAGATTTAAATAAAAATTGTTCCCAAGATTTTTCTGCAATGTACAACAGATTTAACCTCTAATTTCCTTCTGACTAAGCGCATACAACTTATTGCTTTGGGAAAGAATATTCATATCACATTTTACTTGGTGTCATTTCACATGTATGACCCAGTACAATCCCTAATTTCCCGCCTGGCCTGTGCCTCATTGTACAAAATAAAATGCCTTACCCAAATTTATGTGGTACTGCAATGAAAAACTTCAGAGCCAAACCCACTGTACTTTGTGATATCCTGTGAAACTGTTTAAAGACAAATAATTAAATATTTGTCCAAATATTTAATTGGACAAATTAAATTGTCCAATTAAATTGTCCAAATAATCTTCTGGACAATTAATTATGAGGATTTTTATAAACACCATGAACAAGATTTAGGAAGGCTATGAACATTACTGTGCTCTTAACAGACAGGAGTTGGGGACAGTCTGAAAAGGCTCATCATTAAGTTAAAATCAAGAACAAAACGAAGTGCAAACAGCTACGTAGATTTTTGTGTGCATGTCTGATCAGTACATATGAGAGGATACATAGCTAAGGGAGCAGTATGCAATAGTAAAGACTCCTAACAAGAGAAGTTGGCAAATCCAAATTTGAACTCTGACTGCGGAAAAAAAAAAACAAACAGCAAACTTTTTTTAAAGACTGACTGTACAATACATTATTCTTTCACCTCAACCCCAATCCATGATCAGCTGACATCCCAAAATACTTAGCCAACAGAATAATTTCCTACCTTTACTATGTATCTTACAGTTCTCATGTTTTACAACACCCCTACTGAAAATGGAGTTTACTGAATGCTTCATGTACACAGAATCTGGCCTGTAATTTCTTACTGATATCTAAAACAAAGGACCAATGTAAACAAACAGAAAAGATAGCTCACATATTTTGCTACTCAAGGTCTGAAATTTTAAGACATCAGAATTCTAGTTGTTATTTTGTTATCACACCAAAACTTTCAAAACAGTGACACAAGATAAAAAAGAGCAAAATGTAGTCCTGATTTCAATTATGTATTTCCCAAGATATTTACCTTGGGTGAAAAGTAAATATAGAATTCAAACCATCTGGTTTAAGATAGAATTCTGTCCATGCTTATACACTTACCCATTACTCACTAGAAGCACTCTTCATGAACAGAAAAGTCTTCGCAAAATTCAGACACTCCTCATTAATGGCAGACAATCTGGAATGCAAACAAACCCACCAAGTGAGCAGATCAGTCAATACAAGTATAGTCCTTATCCATTACCTACTGAATTCAGCCTGCATTGAGCCTAGGGCTGCAAGTTGAATACTTCATTCATTCACAGACTTAGATTTACTCTGGCAAGCTTCAGAGTGGGAAACAGGCTTCAAAAGTCAACTCACAAGATAATGAACTTTATTGACACTGCTGTAAATTCGAAGTTTGTGTTCGCTGTCAGTCAGGTATGATGTGATACCTATTGATTTGTGGTCAAAGGACATAATGATTTTAGCCCTCAGAGCGGGATGAACTCTAACCCCTACTGATGGTGAAGAAGGTGGTTACGCAGCTTTCCTTGTGCTGTTAAAGGACTATGGATTACTGGAAATAGTTCATGCCGCGCTGATCAGGGGACCGGGAAGCAATACAGACAGTTGACCACCGCTATGTCTTGTGGCCTGTCCTAACATATGAAATTTGCCTCCCCTTCAGAAATCTATACCTCAGTCATACAAATCTCTTGGGAACAAGCCTGGATCCAGGATACACTGAGAGCCCTCTTCACTTTGTGGAGTATGGAGAGGCTGGCGAGGGCAGAGGAGGTGGGTTCAGTTAGGAGCAGAATGAGTTAATACTTGAAGTAGGAGATTTACTAAGCAAATGGAAAAGAATTGTGTGCTAACTTTCCAGCTTTTTTTGTCTCTTTTATATTTTTAAGCATACATGCATATGTGCTGCAGGAGTATATTTCCTAGATGAATGTGTTGTCCTTCATGTGCTGAGTCAATCCATTCCTTGTTTATTTACTTATATGACTTAAGACACTATTTCTCTTTCTGTATGGCCAGTTAATGATTCATAACTCTGCTAAAAATGTGATTGCAATTAGTCCTCCATATGCAACACACAGACTACAGCAACCTCAACCAGTCTGGAGTGGACAAAGAATCTTCCAATTTTGCTCACCCCTCTGCTCCCCTGCCCCCTCTTAACAAGGCAGCAGCAGGGGTGGAGCTTCTATTGTTTTGTATACACTTATTTTCCATTCAGACCTCTTTTGTTTTCCAGAGTATTTCCTTTTCTGGCACATGTTTATTTTCCTCCCTTATAATAGTTCACATAGACAAAATTTGTCCAGTTACTATGAAAAGTCTATTATCTGTTCTCTTCCCCTCTACGTAAAGGGGCACTCTATTCTAATACTTCCCTCTTGTAGCCAGAAGCCACTGAAGCCTTTAGGAAAACAACTTTTTTTAAACACTGACTCAATAACGCAATTATTCTTTCACAACTGCACAGTGCTAAAGGCCTGTTCCTGTTCTACTTGGAGGCAATCTGGTTCTAAGAACAAGAGCACTTTCTGTATTTCTTAAAAAGGTTCAAGACAACTAAGTAACTTTTAACATCCTTGGTACATTTTCTTTCATGCAACCTTTCATCTTCTGAATAGGACAGCTGCATCTGCAGGCTATGTGCAACCACAGGGAACAGCAGCTCAGGAATAAAGCTCTCCAGGAGCCCAAAATGTGCATCTCTCTGGAAGGGGCTCACAGGCAGCCACGTGCCTGCTGGAGCAGCAGCAAACAGGTACAGTATATGTGGAGTCAGCAGGCTTATTAGGAAGCCATTTGTCTGCACAGATCTTGCATGACCAGCTTTCTGTGACAAGCTATGCCTTGAAGCTTAGTTTCAGGGAAAGGCAGAGATGTTTGGAATCATTCCTTACACCACTTCCAGTTGGAGAGACAGGTCAAGATTCTAGAAAAATAAAACTGCGAACATTCAGGGGTCTAATGCTTCTCAATTACACTAAGAAATAAAACCTGGAAGAATGAAAGACTATACGTAGCATCAAGTTTTCAAATAGTTGCCCTATTAAAGGGCAATGTAGGATGTCACCAGCCTAGCAATGTAAGACAAAGCTCCTGACAGGGAATAAAGCAACTTGTAAATGCAGGATGGTAAGAGAGGAGGAATATTTTGCTGAAATATAAGCTGTATGTGGAAAGGCAGGCACTGATCACGAGGACTGAGCAGAAGAGAGCAGCAACAGGGAAAAATCCTAGCAGGGGGTGGGGTGTATCACACATCACAACATCTCGCAGCATCTCTCTTCAAGGCAAAGGAAGGATTGCAGCTGACCCTTCATTTAGTGATACACATAGCACACTAGTGCCATACTGTTCTTTCTAAAACAATATGCAAATGTGTTAATTTTTTCTAATTTTTTTTTAAAGGGATGGATGTCTGAGCCCAAGGGATGAACTGTTAACACTAAATGGACAGTCAGTTAAAGATCTGTCCAGTAAGGAGGCTGAATCTCTCATTCACCCAACAACACGGCTGGTGAACATCATGATGGCTAGCAAAGTAAGTATGAAAGTTGTGGTCCTCTCCCACAAGCTGTGGGGTGATTTGACATTAACTTGAGAGAGAGGGGGAATTTGTGCATCAGATATTTGAAGAACATGGTTTTGCTCTTCCTGACAAAATCCCAAACCTCTTGTGGTCAGACTGGCGACTTTCAGCATAGCTTTGTTTCCCCAGATAAACAGAGGCTATGGAGGCCAAGGCCCTGGGAAATTCTAGCAAGGGCTCTATGCCCCCTCCTTTTAGAAACATTTAGCTTGCCAATGTTAATTTTCCATTTGGAAGTTGAGCAAAGACAGAGGTGGATTTAAGGGAAGATCCATGAATCCAGAAGAAAGACAACAGGCACTGTACTGAAGTAGTTCTGTGGGTCTAGGATCTAAAAACCTCCCACGGTGAATGTTACCAGAGTGTGCTACAGAGAGAGTGGAACAGGAGGCAGCATTAGTAGGTCAGTAACCCTGGATTATCATCAAGTCTTTCCATGGAAAACCCTTTTGATCTTTCTTTCACAGAGTCCATTTCACTGGATTAGACACATTTCATTTCATGCTTGTATTTCAGGCCTCTCATCCCCACCCCAACCAGATGGCACCAAAGGCTTTTTTGCTTGCAAATTCTGGAGAATGATAACTGGACAGATTTTGTCCTCTACCACACATTCACCACTTTGAAGACAATAGAGCTCAGAAAGAGATTTGTTGCAGAGTCCAGATCTTGATAATCATGGAGAAAAAGGCACTTTCCATTATCTGCAAATGAGTCGCACAGAAAGCTATGTTATAATCCTAGGCTGAGAAAGAAACCCTGACTGGAGCTGCTATCAGGTCTGAGTGTGCCTCTTCCTAGTATGCCAGTGAACTGTCTCACCCAGATGTCTGCTGTATTCTGCCAAGATTTCTGTTTGTTTTCTCTCCTTTAAAACCTAAGTGTCCAGAGATGAACTACATTATACTTCTGTAGGATAGTGCCACCTGCTTGGCAGCCAGGTGACTTGTACATTTAAAGCCTGAACCAAATTAATTAAGGGTTAATAGCAAAGGCTTATCAAGCTAGCTGCCTTGGCAAGAGAAACACTGCAAAATCGTTTCCAAAATGCCTCTTTATCTTTTCTGCATTTCTTATTTTGAAGAATACCCTAAGGGAGCAGGACTGGAAAGCTCTAGTAGGATTTTGCTACTTGACAATGTCTCCACCTGCTGTCGAAGAGGAAAATTATCATTAGTTAGTTCTTGAGGTATCTCCAAGTCAGGCTTCTGGAAGAAAGTGTTTGTCTTGTTTGGATCCAGATAGAGTAGAACATATAGAGCCGGCTCTGATGCTGCTCTTGTGGCCTTCTTACCCCCTACAGAATACTGCTGAGCAAACATATTTTACGTTTGGAGGTCTACTGTATTTCAGTTTTCATATGCTGTCTGTATTTAGTAATGTTTTTCCTTAAACTGTGATTCCCTCAGGCTCAATGGCATTCCCCATGTTGCAAAAGAAGCAGGACTTTCAGGAACCATACCCATCCAGAAACTATTAACAACAGCAACTGTTATTCAGATGTGATAATTTATTTGTTTTCAAACTGTTCTAAAAACCTGCATTTAGAGAGCTGAATGTTTCATCTGCAAATTTTAAAATGCTAGAATTAGTGGCCATATTTTCCAAAGCAACTAAGAGTTTCCAACTAGAAGGGACTGAACCTTTGCAAAACACTAAAGCCTAGACCACAAAGGTTTTTAAGCAATCGGATCATATTTTGACTAAAAAGCATCTCTTTGAAATGAAAAGTTATACACCTATCCCCCATTGCAAAGCTGAGGCCTTTCTGAGGTGACAGAGACCAATGACACAAAAGAACAAGTTATTTCAAGATATTAAACAAGTATGGCTACAGTTTAACCATACATCAAAATACTTGTCCGTCTCAGACAACTGGAGGTTTCCAATTAATTTTCTGTCCATTTTGTATAAAGACCTGAATCTATTTCTATCTTATTACTTGGGCAAATTATAATCATTTTATAGCAACATTTTGAGCTGCATTCTCCTTTATTATCTTGTTTATTTTAAATAATTAATTTTGCTCCATGCATTTGATTCAAGCTGAAATTTATGCAAGCCAAACTAGGAAAAATTGTATTTTTAAGTTTAGACCACTTTCAGCAATTTATTTATTTTTTTTTTTTATTTTTTTTTTTTTTTTAGGAAAAACCAACCTGTAAGGAAAAGCCTTTGGAAATACAAAATGGTTTTCTGCACAGCAAAGCTGCATGTCAACGGACTCGCAGTAACTCAACCAGTAAGTTGCGAAGAAGTACTCTTTTCCCTTGTAATAGTCTGGGAGTGCACAGCACTTCACCGTGTGATGGTACTGCAGTGTTGAAAGAAAGTGCAGCTGTTGTCCAAATTTAGTCTGGGCTCCTTAGCTAAGAACTGCTGATGCATAAAAGCACCAGCTTTTATATTCATAGTCTCCTACAGTCAGATGTTTTGTGCATAAGCATCCAATTTTATATATTATATAGTATTATATATATGTATTACGTAGCTGTATTCTAAATAGGCCAGTGCTTTTTTGATAGGGAATGTTTGCTTTTTACTATTTTTAACATCAATGGCTACCCCTGCAGTGAGGATTGAGAAGATCACTCCCTTCACAGAGAGATTTACAAAAGAAAAAACATTTCTAAGTAACATTTACCTGATAAAATATATGTGCAGAAATGTCCAACACTTGAGAAATAACCATGCTTCTTCCCCCATGTCTGTCAGGCATAAACTCGTACTGGACAGGAGAGATGGACTGCACGATGCCCCAGAAAGCTTTGCCCTTCAGAGATCGGCAGCCCCATGCTTTCCATGCCAGCCACAAATCTGTTTCCCAACAGCTGGACTTCTCTGGAGGCAGAGCCCCAGTAAGTGACACAGGAAATCACCCGAAATACAGACAAAACTGTCTCCAATTAGAATGCCTCAACAACCTCAGCAGTCCATTCCCGCCAAAACCTACCTTGCAGCCCCTGTCAGGGAAGATGGCGCACGTGGCCTCCTCCACTTTTTAAACCCATCCGTCCTCTGGGACCTAAGGGTAGGATAGGCTCTGTGCCAGCGAAACGCCATTTCTTCATCATCTTCTCCCTCCCGTTGCCCCTGAAGGTTTTACAGTGTCTGTCAATCCTACTGTGTGGTTCACAACACCGTGGTACCCACCCGGAACCGCCTCAGAGCTCACCCCTGAAGAGCCCTTCCTGAGTGATTTCCCGCCACTGGCTGTGGAGATGCTCTGTGCATGTGGTGATAAAACCCCAGCCTGAGCTTCCCCCCCCACCCCAGCCCCACGGTCATCTCCTGGCTGATAGTGACTGCTCTCAGCTGTGCTGGCTGCAGGAGGCATCCTGCTTTCTGCCCCATAGTGAATCAGACATAACCCCATCACTGTGAGCTAGAGACTGACAGTCTCTTGCTCTCCAGATGGATGCCAAGTGATTCACAGATGACTGAGAGAGCAGAGGATGGGGAGGGTAGGGAGGGTGTTGGTGTTTATGGATGAAGGTCCCCAAGCTCAAGCCTGGAGTGGGGAGATGAAGGTGAAGCTCCTCATCCTCAGCTGCTACCTCCCACCTTGCCTAAGGCTTAGCTGGGGACTCACTGCTGCTCCCTGCCTTTTCCTGGCCAGTCCCTCACCTTGGGGGCACTTTAGGCTTCCACGGGGTAAGGAGAGTGACAAGCTGAAGCACACATCCCAACCAAACACCACCCATGCAGACACACTGACCCTCAGGGATATGCTGTGCTTCCTTCTGTTTGAGGGTCCTATGTGGCACATGCACCCATTGGCTGAAGCTGTTTGGCAGCATCCTGGTTTTCAGCATTGTTACCCACCACACACAGAAATACTAAATACAGTGCCCCACACAGAAGTGAAAGAAAATTCAAAACCTTCGATTGCCGATTCAGAAGCCCAACAACGGAATAAGTAATCAACCTCATGTGGCAGAGTTATGCTTTTTGGAGAGTACGTTTTTGGTATTGCACAGACATTTCCCTCTTAATCATGTTCCCAGTCCCATGCTGAACAATTAATCTTGTTTTCATGTCAAAATCGAGACTTATTTTCTCACATATGCAGAAGCTGAAATTCTGGCTGATGTTCCACATGCCTCAGCACCTGTTAGTTTCACTTTGCTGCATTACAAAAAAAGCATTGAACTCTCTTGGACTTGTAATAAGTACAATTAACAATGGCCCTGCTGAACTTCATGTAAAGTTAGCTTTAAAATGACTTTTGCCAGTGCTGAAATCAGTTTGCAATACCAAATTCCATATTCAAATAGGAGGTTTTCATTAAATATTTCCTTAAAGTTTCATTAAAATGGGTCAAATCTCAGGGGCTGAAGTTACAAAATCCACTATTTCTGGAATAAAGGGAGGAAAAGCACTGAGAAATTTCTTACCTTGGTTATCAAGCAAAAAGGATGTGTTTCACCTGTTTCAGCAGTAGAAAGAAGCCTATATGGTGGCTCAACAGAGGCAGCACAGGGTAGTTCACAGTCTGAAGAACTTTTGTGAGCCCTATGTTATATTGTAGGAGAAATGCTTGAAAACAGGTTCTATTTCTCCCATGAGAAAGTTATTTAGTTGCAAGATGAGGGAAGGAGTTAGAATTCCTTGTTTCTTAGTTCACTTCTTACAGGCAGATATAGCAATATTTGTTTAGGGCCCCTAATGGGCACAAATGGAATTGTGACATGGAGAATCAAGTGAGAGCATAAATAGATCTTTCTACACCATCGCACCATTTCAAGAGATAACATTCTAGTTTCAACTCTGGCTTAGTTACTGTGGGACAATTTCAGTGAACCCTGATGGTCTGAATAATAAGTGGTTTCTGAAAATTAGAATTGTTTGGGGTTTTTTAAGCTTTAATATATGGAACTATTTATGCCATGTGGTTATGAGGAGGAAAATTTGAAACAAACAAGTTGTCCTAATATATGCCCAAGAATTTGTGGTTCTGCATTAAAATGATTTTTCTTCTTTTATGTTCACAGGCAATTTCAAGGCCATCTAGGTCACTAAGTACAGCACAGCTAGTGCATGCATCCTGTGGCTCACAGGCTTCAGTAATCTCAAACATCGTACTGATGAAAGGACAAGGGAAGGTAAGACTGGCTCTGCTGGTTTACCATAGAGTTTTACTTAATTTCACAAATGTAATCTGCAAAGTGCAGGGAAGTAACTTCAGGTATTAAAGTTGATAGGAGTGATAAGTTACTGTTTGGTTGGTTCTTCATCTTCTAAAGTATTTCTTTGCTGAAGCACAGTCTTCAGGTTCTAATAACACATCCACATCTAGCTAGCAACCATCAAGGCAAAAGAGTAAGTAGATGAAAAGTATCTACCTAGGAAGTATCTACCATCTAGGCAAAGAGTAAGTAGATGACAAGTAACTACCTAGGAAGGTCTGTTGGTGTTGCTTAAACTTACAATATATTAACAGTTTGGTAAAGGGTGAAATACAGATATCTCCATGAGATCTCCATCTGTGTGTATGAAATTAGTAGTAATATCAAGATCTGATATGCTGGTTTTTATCAATCTCATAGGAGAGGAAATTAAGGAGAACAGAAAAATTAATATCTCAAGGCTACCTATTGGTTCAAAGACATAAAAAAAAAATAATTTAGACACCTTCCTGTGTTTAACTGTTTCTTCATGGATTATACTAGTCTATTGACTATTCTGCCCATGTAGGTAGCACAGAAGAGACTGCAAATGAAATATTATAGGAACTGAAAATGGGCTCTCACACACTGATTTTCTTAAAAAAATTAGGGTTTGGGCTTCAGCATTGTTGGAGGGAAAGACAGCATTTATGGACCAATAGGCATCTATGTCAAAACCATCTTTCCTGGTGGAGCTGCTGCTGCTGATGGAAGGCTACAAGAAGGTGGGAAATACCTCTTTTCTCCCTTTTCCCAGTCCAGATTCCCAGAGAATTATACCTAAAGGCAAATTAAAGTAAGCTGAAATGAACCATAAGTCACTTTTACACCTGCATCCATTACTGTATTTGCAAGACTCCTTTTGAGTACATGTATGTATTGTGTAACCTATTGCACAATACAGTAATAGTAACATAGTACAATTTTCTCTTTAAAAACAGGTGATGAAATCCTGGAACTGAATGGAGAATCTATGCATGGATTAACACATTATGATGCTTTACAAAAATTCAAGGTCATGTACTCTCCTTTCAGCAGTTTCTGTTTTTACACACATGAACTCAATTCATTCATCCATTATCTTTTCTTTCTAGCAGGCCAAAAAGGGTCTTCTGACACTTACAGTCAGGACAAGCTTCAGCACACCTCATTCTGCTTCCAGCTGTCTGTCACCCCACTTGTGCCAATCAGTGAGCTCTAGTACATGCATAACCAAAGAAAACAGCTCTTTCAGTTCAGAAAGTGCAGCATTCTCATTAAATGCTACAAAGCCCAATGACAGGGTCATAATGGAAGTTACCCTAAACAAAGGTAAGGGCTAAAATTAACTGAGCACTGTCAAACAAGGCACTGATTGACAAAACACTGTTTATTTGCTCTCTGAATGTCTTTCCTCACTAACCTGATTCTTTTCCTGAATCAAGTTTTTTTTACTAGGCTGAATTAGATCTTGGTGCTTGTTAGTGCTAACAACTATCTAGCAACAGCAGGAATTTGAACACCATCTGTCCTCAAGAGCCAATAATTTGATTTTTCCACTCAAGCACCAAAGTCACATTCATATCCTGCATGTGAGAAAGTAAACCTCTTGGCAACAACTACCAATTATTAATCAGATTATGCAACTCTTACCCATAATTATGCATGCAGTTAATTCCGTTTTTGAAAAGGCTTAAAAGCAAATAAAATACTTAACCACTGTAGTTCTTTCACCTCCTCTTCAACTGTCATCATCTTCTATTTATAAACAAACACTGGCAGAATGAAATAAACTTTTAAACATGGCAACAAAGCAATGAACAAAAGTCTCTATGCAGTAACAGTATGACCTACCAAACACTCAGCATGGGATTTGACATTAAAGTGACTGTCCAGAGCAAAGATGGTAAACTCACAAAAATCTTAACCTGCATTATATAAACCAGAAAGGAGATTGAGATGATATAGCCAATATCAACAATAGACACATATCCTCAATTCTTTTGATAATTTTTTTCTTCCTTATTTTTTTTTTTCTATTCTGTCTCCTTCTAAAGTCAACTGAATTCTTCTGTAATGACAGAATGGATTGCACTGTGTGACACACCAGTAATGAATTGCAAAACAGATCTTGGAACCCCCAAGCAATACTGGTGTGAACTTGCTTTAATCAGGGAGTGGGGAGAGAGAAAGAAAGAAAAAAAGGAAAAGAAAAATATCAGTAGGAACAACAGCTAATATGGTAATGGGAAACATTCATGAACACAAGACTGGTTTGTATAGAAAAAATTAACTAAATTGAAGACAGTTTTAAAAAAGGTCTCTCCAATGGCTTGATTTGACTGTTTCTTATGTCTTTTTTTATTAATTCTTTCAGAGCCAGGTGTTGGCCTTGGAATTGGGTTATGTAGCATCCCTCACTTCCAGTGTATTTCAGGGATTTTTATTCACACCCTCTCACCAGGCTCAGTGGCACATATGGATGGGAGACTCAGGTAGGATGAGAAAAAGGGTCTGTCTTATGCTACAAGTTTTTCTTTGCTCTGTTTTACGGTTTTGCATTTGATCTATTTGGGCAGGGAGTCATAGTGCTTTCTGGGAGTTTGGGGTTTAAAGAATGCATGCTATTCTGAGGGTTTGAGCATCCTTATTTAGGGTATGTGGGATTTCCATATGTAGCAACCCCATGAAATGACTGTCTCTTGTCTAGGCTGGGCTAACATTGAAGGTCTTCAACAAGCATATCAAATTCTTCCTGGAGGGGATTTCCAAATGTGAGAAAGTATCTGGAAAAAAACAGACATATGGCATAATCTGCCTTGTATGAGCACTAGATTTTCCTGTTACAAGCTCCTTAAATTCTATCCCTTCTTACCCAATAGAAATACAGATTTGCTGAAATGAGATTTACTGGATTTGTAGAAATTCATTTTTGCAAGATTTATGACCAATTAGTAATGTTGAAAATATTTAGAATTGAACAGAACACAGAATTTCCAGTGAAGGCTTTTTTTGATTTAACTTCAGATGCCCCGTAACTTTTCTCTCTCTACATGCCTAAGATTTTAGCTGAAAGAACTGTGATTTTTTCTATTATCAAGTTATTAATACGTAGCAGAAACATTACATCCTTTCTGATCTTAAATAACACTAGCAGACCATAAAGACATGAAAAGTGAAGTGTTAAACTGAAAGGAAGGAAGGAAGATGTAGGTGGAAGCAGAAGCTGAGCTGCATACAGCAGAAAGATCAAAGACACACAGTGTGCATAGCTGAGCATGAAGAAAGCTCAAAGGTTGCATGCAACAAGGCACTTAGATCAAAAAAACCCTTGACGTCCAGCCCTTTCCCATCCAATTTTCTGTAACAGGAACGAAGATACATAATGATTTAATCTGCGATCAAATTAGAGGTCAACCACACGGATTCGCTTTTTGTATATGTCTCACCTGGGTGAGACAAGGTCTATTTTGTTTGCATCCTCAGTCTTTTTTCTTTTCTCAATCTCTTTTTAGGTGTGGAGATGAAATTATTGAAATTAATGAAGCTTCAGTACAAAATACAACTCTTAATGAAGTTTATGCTGTGCTAAGCCATTGTGATCCTGGTGCAGTGCAGATTATTATTAGCAGACACCCAGAACCACAGGTAGCACACTGTATTCTTTCCGATTTACAAAAAAGCACGTATTGAGAACTAAGTTTAACTAAGACTAATTTTAGTAGGTGCTAATCTAAAACAGGTGAAAAAAATGTCAATAACAATGATGCTAATCTCTTTGCAAACATCACTGCACACAAACAAGCCTGAGATGTATCTTGAATACAATCATGTAAGATTTGAAGCTCACTAGAGACAGCCCTGCATGAGTTTCTGTGCTGTGAATAAGGAGACTACAGAAAGAACATGTAAGGTATAAACTGAAGTATATTTCTTATGCAAGAAAGAATTTGCAATAATAATAATTTCAAAGAGGGTGCACAAGCCTAAAAATGAAAGAAATGCTTATGCACCCATCTTTCAGTAGTTAAAACTTAAGTCTTGCCCAGCCAATATATAATTAATTCAATATTGAAGTGAAATATTCTTGCAAGATTCTTCAAGCAGCAATCTCATGAGAGTATAATGGCATGATATTTCCTAGGTATCGGCACAACAGCTAAAAGAAGCTGTTGCACAGGCTATGGAAAGCAACAGATTTGGAAAGGAGAGACACCAATGGAGTACTGAAGGTAAGTGCATTCACTAAGACGTGATAATTCCGACTTAAGCAGAAAGGAGCAATGGAACAAAGGAACTCACAGGACAATGCTCCTAACATGCCTCCTAAGATACATTACCAGAGGGAGGAGGAAAGGCCACTTGTGTCTGATAGCCAGCAAAAAATTCTGTGCAAGTTTCCTCTCACTGTTACTCATCTTTTCCAATCCATAGACTCAGCTTAAAGCTTTTCAAACAACCGTCAGTAGGTGACAGAACTATAACAAAGAACTGCACGATGCAGGTGATTTGTCCTGGGGACAAATGGCTTGTTAATCCCCTCATCAGGAAAGGCATATGCAGTTGTGGTTAGACCTATTTGCCCAGTTCAGGTATGACATCCTCCCACAGTAACGTATTGCAACAATACTCTTTTTAGTGTCCTCATTTCTTCTAAAGGACCATAGGTAACACTCATCATCAGTAAAACTATATTGCTGATTTATATATACACACACATATATATGAAAAATGTAGCGTTATTTGCTGGTCGAGAACATAACTGTTGAATCCTTGTTCTACAAATATTTAATGTACAAATCATACATTTGCATCAACCAATGATGCCATTTAACTGCAAATTTTATCAGCTGAATCTTAGAAGCGATGTATCTAAATGGACATTTTGAATATGTTCCTGATACAGGTATTAAAAAGCTAGAAGTGAGCTGGCATGGAAGACACCCGTGTGAAAAACATATTGAAAGGAATGCTGCTTATTGCAACCGCAGGACACAGAAGCTAATGACCCGCTCCAGCAGTGACAGCAGCTACAACCCTAGATCCTCATGCAGTAACAACGCTGCGTACCAACTGACTGACTTGAAAGCAAGAGTACATAGCATTGATGTACCAATTACCAGACAACCTGGCCTGCTGTACTCATTGTCCGGTAATAATTCAGAGAGAAGTTCCCCTCCTACTTGTAGTGAAGGAGGTCAACCCTTGCAAAACACTAAGAAATCATCGGAGATCCTTGTTCGAAAACTTAAATCATCAAAACCCAAACCTCCACCAAGGAAATATTTTAAGCAGGACTGTACATGCAATGACCAGCGTAATGTGGACAGAAAAGAAAAGCTTGTGTCAGATGTGGCTGTATCACCTATTGCAAGTGTTCAGGTAAAGTAAAATTCGCAAAATATTTCTTGTGCTTGCACATTTGTGAGGCAAAGAAAGGATGGCAGGAAGAAGGGCATGGATGAAAGAGAGTGTGTACGTATGTGAGAACTGGGGGAAGAGGATGAGGCTCGTCTGTTTGGAAAATAATTCGTGTATCTTGGTGAAGCCAGTTTAGTTCAAAACATGATGTTCAAACTAAGGTCAGAAGGCAGAGAAGAGTCTGGAGGAAATTTTCTTCTACATCAAGGAATCTGAATTAAAATCTCAATGACAGCAGCGGCAAGTATGAGTTCCTCCCTCACTGTCAGTCATCGTGAATATGTGCCACTGGTGGTATCGAGCACTCTGGTTCCCGTGTGACTGTAGCAGCAATGTGGTCTGCGCTGGGATTCGAGGAGCTTGTATAGCCTCTGAGGTCAGCTTGATATGATTGATCTTAACCTCAACACTCACAAAGTCAAATAATTTATGAAGTAGAGAAGTCATGAAACAATTTCTTTGTTTCAGTAGTGGATTCTTATTGGAAGAAATTGCTAACATTATGTACAGCAGGTAATGTGGGGCTCATGCACATTTCTTGAGACCAGATACTAAACAAACCCACTTAAATTACGAGGCACATACATATTTGTTGATGAGCTGAAGTATTTGAAAAACTGAGTGTGTATTTGTTGTTACTGAATTTCAGTTCCCTTTCATCTAAGACAGAACAGAAAGACAGTGTTTCACATTTGCATGAGTGTGAGGGATTAAGAGATCTGCATGTTGAAACAAAGCTGTGGCTTGTTTAAAAATGAAACCTCCTCACCCAGGGTTTAGTAATATGACAGTAGAATGAATGCAATGAAGAATAACAACCCCACCAAACAGCCAAGTCAGTACCTAAGCTGCAGAGATCAAAATAAAATTATATACCTCAGACTGAAATCCATGTATAATGTTAATGTCCAAGAAAGTTTCAGTTCACCATCTCATGTTAGGTCAGTTTTTTACCATACACTAAGAAGACAGCAGTAGAAACACATTCGGTCAGAAGCTACTAGAAAATCCTGTTTCAGAAGCAAAAATACAGGGAAACAAGTACTTGTTGAACTTATCACTGCATGCAACTTGCTACTCCTTCAGTACCCAGTTATTCTAAATGATAAGGAGAAAACCTTTTTTTTTTAATCTTTATTCCCCAAACATTTTGTCATTAGTCAGTTTGAGGCCTGCATATCTCAGTTTCATATGGGGGTTCTGTAGACTGTAAGGTTGCTTTTTCATGGCCAAAAATCCTTTATATTTTTGACTGTGCTCTGAACTGCATCAGTATAAAGATAACTGCTATGAATAAAGAGTAAGATCAAACTATATGTTCATAGTGCTTCCAAATTGGCTATTGAATATCTGATGTACATATCTAATAGCAACAGAATCAATGGACAACTTTTAAGAAGGATCCTACTAAACAGGAGATGGAGAAAGCATTCCTAGAATAAGAAAGTTACATAACAAACACAACTATATTACAGAAAAGCTAAGAAATTGTTCAATTACTGATTTTTTTCAGGACAATCTCATTTTTTTCTAGACCTTCGCTTTCTGTCCTGTTTGGTTTTGGTTCCTATTAGTAAATTAATCTTAAATTTTAACTACAAAGCAGAAAGCACTTCCAGTGTCATAGCAGTGCAGATGGTAATTTGGTATCATTGGTTACGACGGAATCAAATAATTCTACAGCATGTGTTAATGATGTTGAGAGTTGCACTTGCTGCAACCTCAAACTAGTCTTCTCACCCTATGTGTCCAGCCCAAACCAAGAAAGGGAGAGCTCTGAAACTGCAGTAACAATTTAGCTTCTCTGACTTTGGCTTAAGGGCAAAAGGTTTTACCAGGAAAGAGAGTTTCATAAGAAGTTACAGGAAATTTGCTTGACTCATTTGCAAAAGTCTACTGAATGTCTGGTTTTGCAAAAACTGAAAATTATAGTGAGCAGTCTTTTAGTTTATTACTATTATTACTAAATTTGAGATATTAATTGCAATTTTCACAGTCTATTTACAAGCGCAACCATAAAATATCATGCCAACATTCTAGTAATCTACAATAAATTAAGTCCTATGAGGATTAAATCTCAAACAGAAGTGAAAGCTTGATTTCTGTTCAGTATTTCTTTTCAGATTAAAACCAAATGAAAAGATGGCCAAGTTTTTTTTCAGATTCATGAGGTGTGGTTTGTATCATTACATTCTGACACACTTCTGTTTCCTGTTTGTACAGCAGGAAGTTAGAGAACCAGTGCTAGAGGCACATAAAACTGATGTAACCCACTGTGTCTTTACCACTTCTCCTACATCATATGATACTGAAAGCACAACTGCTGTTCCAGCAGGCAGAGATCAAGAAAGAAAAGCAAACACTGGTATGTATAATTCCATGAACTTTTCTTTGCAGCTAAACCTAGCATTTAGGTTGGATTGCAAAATGGGTATGGAGCTGACTTCACCTTTCTCTTTAAATGTAGACTTCAACCCATATCTGTAATTCTTTGGATTGAACAGATGAGAATTAAAGTTATTGACTCATCTTTGGAAATAGAAAAAAGGAAAGTTAGCTCAAAAGCAGCATAATAAGTGATTTATTGTAAAAGGTGATAATGGACAGGTATACTATTACTGTATTTCTTCAGATGATACTATTTACACTGAAGATTTGATATTAAAGGGTTTTTTTTTAGCATTCTAAATGGCTTTTTATGCAGTTTCAAGGCTCAAGTATTGCAATGGTACAAATAAGTGATAATAAATTAGTATTTTGTTGTGCTAACTAGAATTAAGGAAACTTAATGATAAGGTAACTAGACAATCTTAAGAGGTCTTTTACAATCTAAACCATTATGAAATTCTGTAACTTATGGCTCAGATCATTAAAAAAAAAAATGGTGTCCTAAAAAATTTTCTTTATTTATACTGAAGCAGGTAACAGTTAACTGTGCAACTGCACAAACAACAATTTGCTGCCATTCAGCTCTATCATGTCTAACATCAAAATACTTAATCAATCTATGAAGTAAAAGATATTCCTAATTTAGAATTAAGTTTTTAATTAATGTAAAAATACCACTGACATGCCTGCACAAATTTAAGGAAGCATAAATATTAATCAAAGATCTTACCGGGAGAGTCATTTTAAAGCAGGATATACTTATAAAGGTAGGAAAGAAAAATACCTATTTTTTTTTAATAATTTACTGTAACATCAGCTTTTTCACTTAGCTCCAAATATCACTGTGACTTTACCTTTCTGTTTTAACTGTTGTGGCCTATGTCAGCACCCCAGAACTTCAGAAGTTGCAGGCCGTTTAGAAAAGGGATCTTGTATATAAGCAGGGAAGAGCCTTGTTTTTCAGTTAATTTCAGTGTCAGGAGTTAGAGCTTTCAGCTCAAGAGTTTTGAATTTTAGAAAAGCTTATTTTAAAAAACTAAAAAGATACCTTTTGGAGGCTTGAAAGAAATTCAAATGTAATGAATTAATAACAATGCATAGATAAGGGATGGGGAAGTAGAAGGCTGCTCATTTATAATCAATGTTTTTCTAATACAGGGAATCCACTTTCATCAATACAAAGACCTATACTTAAAAGACAAGCACGGGTAGATTATACTCTTGATACAACAACAGAAGATCCTTGGGTTAAAATTTCTGACTGCATAAAGAGCTTATTCAATCCTACCATGAGTGAAGACAACGTACACTTAGATTTACAACCTGGCATGGACACAAAGAAAGAGAATCAAAATCGAAGCAGCTCAGAAACAGTTCTGAAGAAATCAGAATCTGAAGTAGTTGGTTCAAAAGTGCTAAAATCAGATGAAAATGACAGTGTGAAAAAGGGCCCTCCTCCCGTTGCACCTAAGCCAGCATGGTTTCGCCAAAGTCTGAAAGGATTGAGGAAAGCAAATCCAGATGTAAAAACACAGGCAGATCAAAGTCCTCCTGACCTCAAGAGTTTTTCCAGCACAGAACTGCAATCCAGTTTATGCCATGTCTCTCCTAGGGGATCATCAATAAAACAAAGAATAAGCTCATTTGAATCCTTGAGTGCTCCGCAGTCACCTGAAAAAACACACCGAAGGTTTAGCCTGAAACCATCAGTCCAGAAAGAACACTCTCCCACTGCAAAAGGGTCAGAAGTGGCCCCAGCCCGTTTAAACCAAGCCTTTCTCCAACACTGTGAAACTAGCCAACAGTCACCTGTGGTCATGGGTACAAAGAGCCTTGATAGATCTTCCTCTCCCAGGGAGGTCCTTGTGGCTAGCTCAGAAAAATACAGTAATGCCAACGCTGAAAATTCCTCAGGTCTCTTAGCTACAGAAGCCATTGCAAATTCCCACCTTGTACGGGTAGCAAAAGCACACAGCCTAAGATCACGAAGCTTCCCACTTACAGCTACCCAGTCTTGTGAGATGATAAAACCATACGATGAAAAGTGTAGCAAAATCTATTCCATCAGTAGCCAGGTGTCATCTGCTTTAATGAAATCCTTGCTTTGCCTTCCTCAGTCTCCAGCCTCTTCTGGAAACAGTGCATGGGAAAGTCTGGACACATTGTCTCAGTCCTCTGTGGACGGCGATGGGACTTCCCTCTCACCTGCAAGTGAGAACCATCACCTGGACTCTGGGTTTTCACTGAAGTAAGATACCATATTTAAAAATCAGATTTACAGATCAGCATTGGCAAGCACCTGTGCTGATCCACTGCCAGATTAGCATTCGAAGGCAGTAGCACACAATAGTACATCACAGCCCAAATTAAGAACTTTAGGGCACAAAGGTCGAATAACTTACATGACTGTTACACCTGGGTTTAATTTGTACTATATAAACACATGTACATGTTAAACCTCCTCCTATGTAAACTGGAATATTTCTAGCATCTCCATGATAAAGGAGATTAAACTCTGGTTTTGCCTGCAGCCAAGAGATTATTCCTACTCTTTTATGTGATGTATCCTACTTTTGTTAACATGTTAACATGATTAATTTACATTCATATTGCATTTAAAATATGTATTATGGGAGCTACCACCCCAGTTAAATGGTAATAAGATCAAAAGATGACTGCTTCAAAATTGTCTGTGCTAATGCTTTTGTATGTTTTTTCATAACACAATGTTTCTTTTTCATTCTTGTCACAATGCAACAGCCTCTCCGAGTTGAGAGAATATACTGTGAGCCTAGCAGAAAATGAGAACGAGGAAGAGAAAGAGGAACATGGCTCACCTCAAGCATCCGGTGTGTCAGGGCAGTCTGTCATCTCTCTGCTTTCCCCTGAAGAATTAGCAAAGCTGATAGAAGAAGTCAAATCACTAGATGAAGCCACCTTAAAGGTAAATCTACTTTTTGGTTTTGTGTATGATTTTCAGAAAGCTGTGGAGTGAGTTCTCCAGGTTAATCTTCACAACTTGATATTATAACAAATAAAACAGTCATCTCAATACGTACCAGTAGAAACATTTAACTCGATCAAAAAACTTGAAGTCTTCAAAGATAACTAAGCAAGAGTAATACCCATTTAATTAACAGAATAACATTCAGTGGGTAAGGTCAGCATATGCAGAAGTAGACATTGATATCTTTGAGACTTTTCTTTTTTATTTGGGTTGCCAGTCGGAGACACCCAATGCATCATTTATGGGATACTGAACGAACTTTAGTCATAGAATCATAGAATAGTTAGGGTTGGAAAGGACTTTAAAATCATCTAGTTCCAACCCCTCTGCCAAGGGCAGGGACACCTCACACTAAACCATTCCACCTGAGGCCTCATCCAGCCTGGCCTTGAACACTGCCAAGGATGGAGCATTCACAGCTGCCCTGGGCAACCCAATTCCAGTGCCTCACCACCCTCACAGTAAAGGATTTCCTCCTTATATCCAATCTAAACTTCCCCTGTTTAAGTTTGAACCCGTTACCCCTTGTCCTGTCACTACAGTCCCTGATG
>JAVHNF010095259.1:0-10559 GCA_034783455.1 Micropsitta finschii | reverse complement strand
CTTCCGGCTAACTCCCAGTTACCTCCCTGGGCATGACGTATATGATATGGAATAATCTCTTTGGCCAATTTAAGCCATGCATCCCATCTCCGTCCTGCCCCCGGCAGAGCATGAGGCCCACAAAGTCCTTGGTTAGACTAAATATTCTGAGCAGTAACTATAAACAATCGGTGTTATCAGTACCGTTCCCAGGCCGAAAGTCAAAAACATAGTGCTGCACCAGCTACTAAGAGGAAAAAAAATGACTGCTACTTTTGAACCCAGGACAAGCTCTTAGTCTCTTGGAGAATAAATTTGGAAGATAGGAAATTGTGTTCCTTTAGGGATTCTATTGATGTGAAAGTTTCAACAAATGAGCTTTATTTCACTTTAACGATTGGTCACAATCAGCCCTGCTTATCTTGTCTCTCTTCTCCTTTCTGCTTATTTCAGTAATTTTATTTTCATAACGTAACTCAGAAAGAAGGACTGTGAAAGGTATGAGCTAATGATCTGGCCAGCCAGGTCTTCTGAACATTTGGTCTGTGCTGTCATATAGTGCTAGTCTGGACAATACAGTGGCAGCTAGGGGTCCTATTGGCCAATCCTATTGTTAGTCCAGTAAAGTCTTACTGAAAGGTCCTCCACTATTGGGAAAAGACTCCTCTGATGCGGATTCTTTAGGATATAGCATTATCTATTAAATTCTGATGTTCAAATACAGGTAAATATTAACCCTGCCTTCAATTGCAAAATATGCTTCTGCTTGGTAATAATTATCAGAAATCTGAGCTAGCTAGAAATATAAGGAGCACAAAAAACTGTATGTTGACTGACAGAGATCAGAGTTTCAGGAGTTATCCACATACAGTGTGAATCTAGTAACTGCTGATCTGAACAAGAGAAAAGCAGAGCAGATTTCAAGTCTTGTCTCCATGATGTGAGGAATAGGGCATGTGGCTCTTACAAAGTCACGTATACCTCACTCCTGGATGGAAAATGAGCAATGAAATGTAACAAGGCTGGGCAATATGTACAGAGATCTTTGTTGTAGCCCTCATTCAGTATGTTTATACCAGAGGAAGTTTGTCTTTTGAAAGAGGAAACATGCCAGCCTTCGTCACAGAATGCACGTGTACTCTGCCAGTGGTTTTCTGCAGCCTCTGTAACATGGAATATGTTATTGTGGGTTGCTCTTTTTTTCTTGGTGATTATCAAGTCAATTATGTGCAATCCCCCTAAAATAATGGGACTTGTGAATTTGTGCTCTTGCTGTAGCTCAGTTTAAGATGAGTTAGAGTCCTACTCTTTTACTTGTTAGCCTCTTCAGACACATTAAAACCTGGATGGGATTAGCACCCAGTACAAATATGACTGCTGTCTACAGGATCCTTCATACTGACTGCTTGAATGGAAGATCCTTGAGCTTTTCCTATTTGCCTTCCTGCAGTGCCTTTTTCTTCCTTATTTCACTGCTTGCAACTGTGTAAAATTGGTGATGCATAGAGTGAAAACTACCAAGAGACCTCTTGTGAGCTTCATTAAGATAAGACTTGAAACTTTGAGATTAGTTGAAAGTAGTCTGACCAACATGCTTCCCTCTTCCTCTCTCCCCCCCCAGTAAACAACAAACCAGTGTGAATTTTTATTAACTCATTCTGCATTCATGCTTAGGTACCCATGCTGTTCTGTGTTCTTGTGTCTGTCAATTGGTATTTTACTTTGCTTTAAGTTGATGAAAAGTAGTCTTATGTATGGCAAAATAATATCGAATTTTTATGTAGAGTAAATGTATGGCTAGTAGAGAGAGACTCAAAGTGCAAAGAACACAGAGTCAGCTCTGTATTTGAACTTGTTCTCTGGGTTTTGAAGGACGAACTGCTACCTGCTCCTTCCAGAGGGGTCACACCTATTTCATTCAACAGTTCAATCTGAGTCATGTATCATCTGTGCTTCCCTGCAAGTGAAAGGCCTAGGAGGAAAAAAATCTACATGTAATATTCTTGGAACTTCTATAGCACCTTAGTTCTTCAGAAGTTTTTTACAAGCATTAGTTCATTAAACTGATTGCTTTGCCAGGGTCACTTGACCCTTTGCTTTCAGTTCTAGAGCTGATGCTGTTACTGAATTGAACTGCCAAAGAATCAGACTCAAACACCTCATGGAAATAAAATCCAGTGAACCATCAACCTGTTGGAGGAAGATGTAGATTGTGTAAGATTTAGGGGATTATTAAAGCCACTGAAAACTGTACACAATTGTTCTAACAACTAAAAAATGGTAAAAGGATGACAGAATGGAAAATTATTTTCTATTTGCTCTCTGGGATGATACTAATAAGTCTCTTTTGTTTTCATGATGTTTTGTTGGAAATTCTGTTCAAATGGCACAGCTGGCAACAGCTGTCTGTAGTACGAAGTGTCTATTTTAGTGTGTTTAATCCTGTGGTGGCTTAAGCTAAAAACATTGCACATTCAAAGTATATTTTTTGCAATCAGGCTTTAAAGAGCAGTTAGCTTCTCAGCAGAATGTCTTTCATTTATGTTATGTTACTGTTGTCCTCTGTGCTGGACAGACTGTATTGTACTAGATGTGCCCTGAATGAGAGAAAAAACATAGTCTATGCTCCAAACGCACTTGTAGTATAAGAGCAAAAAACAGGCTGTGAAAAAGGAATAGTTGGTAGAGCAATAAACAAGCAATAAAACTGACAGGCAGAGGTCTTAGTATGGTAGCTGTCAAACCATTACTGCTTTGCTTACAGTGCTGTGATAATAATCTCAAAGCAGTTGTATCAGCTCCTGCCACAAAGACATACAGTGTTAGATCAAAAACTGATGTCAAAGTGCTACAGTTTTCTCTTAGAGTTTTAGACGTGACTGTTTGTACCCTAAAAATACAGGCTCTGTTTGAAGAGCCTTGGTCTGTCTAAACCCATTGCGAACTTATCGGAGCAGGGGGAATGATTGTGGCTCCTTCATGTATTGGCTGTGCTGACAAGAAAGAGGAGGAATTCGTGGTGCTGGCCTGTGTGGTTGGGGGCTAATTTGCTGATTAGTGACACTCTTACCAGCCTTGCCAGCACTCTGGGCTGGGCTCTCCCTCTTCCTGGGGTCAGGAGAAGGCACGCTCTGATCTTGGAGCAACACTCAGGAAATGGCTTAGTGAAGGCAAAGAGGCCTCAATGAATTTCCATGTTAGAGAAGACTCTGAAATCAATACCCTGGCCCAAATGAATGGAGCTATTCATTTTAGTGGGGTGTGGGTGGGGAGAGGCTGGGATCTAAAAGACCTGCCAGATTTTGTAAAGGCCCTGCACTGTTCCTGCAGTATGTGTCTAACAGCCCTGGCCAGCTTCTTCCATGACTGGGAGGTCCTAGTGAGGCATCCTCCCTGACTTGTGGCTGCTCTCCCACTGCCACTCGAATTATAATGATACCTGCTTCTCCTCATAATCTCATCTGGAGCTGACTTTCCCTTCTCTGATACCCTGCCTGATCTCTTTGCCCCTTGTCTCCTTTCCCTCACCCCCTCACTTGACTTACAAGCCCAGAACAGCACTCCCACTCACTGGATGAGCCTTGCTCCTGTTTTCCCAAAACAGTGGTCCTCCTCTGATTTGTTTGAGCACTGCTTTCTCTCTCACCTCTCTGTTTCTTTCAACAAAGTGTATCTATCCTCTGCCCCTTGCCTCACCCTGCCCTCTTGAGACCTCCAATCCATTAATGTCTATCACTTTTTTGTCATTCTCTGCATCCTCTCCCTGCTGTCTGCTCTCTTAAGTGACCTTAGCTATTGCTTCCCTCCACTTCAGTCTTTCCTTGATCCTCAGCTCTTTCTTCACTGTCTCCTCAGAAAATCTGACCCATGAACCCACTCATCCCAGCTTCACAACAACAGCTATCACCACATTGTACTTGTCATCTTCCCTCTTTTGCTTCTTTCTCCCTGTCTGTACCCTGGCCCTCACTTAAATTCAGGAAACACTTTCATCAAACTGACCTGTCACTCATGTCTTATTCAGATTCTTTTCTGATACAAGCGACATTTAGGATAGAGAACATATACTGTTCTAAATGTCTTTGTATGTTTTATTCTTCCTTGCACTTCTTTCCCTGTCAATTATTTTGCTGTGTTCCTTTGTATTTGAGTAATATATTCTTCTTGTAACAGAAAAAAGTAGCAGTGCATGGATACATCTAGACAAGAGAGCTGAACTCTTTTCAGCTTTTCTTGGTATCTGACCAGGAGGAAGATGCTATACTTTACTCTTCTTCTAGGAAAGTCTCCCCAGTTTGCTAATTTGTCTATCAGCTTCAGCATATACAGATGCTATTGGTGGGGATTGCACACTGATTTTCCTTTAAGTTCACACCAGACTGTAATTTCCACAAATACCTCATGTGCTCTGCACAGTTTTGCTCAAACAATCTGTTTAAAAGGCTCTACATTGTCTTTTTCACATTAGCAAGTGAATTAATACTGCCAGCAGCTGATGACTCCTGAAGAGAGGAGGCACAGTAGGGGATTGCTGTCTATCATGTCTCCAGTCGGTTACTGTTTTAATATCCTCAAGACATTACTAAATTTGCTAACAGTATTTAACAGTGAGTCCAGGAAAAAAATGCAATTTTCTCTACTCATAATATGTTCATTCGGAAGTGCAGCAGCAGCCTGGAACGGGTTAATGAGGGCTTGTCTACCTTTGAAAACTGTGGCTGCTGCCCAGACAGGATGGGGCAACAGGTAGGAGGCAGGAGGGTGCTTCACACCGGTCCCTCTGAGATACAGGACAACCTGCTCAGGGAGGCCACCTCTTGTCCTCTCCATGGGAAGCTTCAGACACTCCTGCCATTCACTTTTTGTATTCAGCATTGTTTATAGTTTATTTTTATTCTGTTGTAATTGTCATGATTAAACTTCCTTATTGTAGAAACCCTTGCTGTAGATTTATTAACTTAGGATGAGTTTTGTAGTATCTCAAATAATTATACCCATTACTCAGAGTATCTGTTTCTTGCTCCCTTCTCTGGGGTTTATATCAGTTCCATTTTATTTACCTTTAAACAAATGTGTGTAGGATTTATAGACATTTATAGATTTATTTGGAACCTTGATGTTACTGCTATTTCTGAGAAAGCTGACATTAAGTATCAACCTGGAGCTGATTCAGGAGTTAATTCTAAAAAGACCTGTTCAGAAACCCTTGCAGCAAAGGGACTGGAAGAGCATTTGTCCCATAGAGTCCTAGTAGGTGAACTTTGATTACAGTATTTGCTAGGAATATTTAGCTGAGTTGGTATCAAAAAAATAAATAATGTTAAATTAATGGTATTTTCGATGCAATCATAAATTTGAAAACAATTCTTGCTTTATACTACTGAGGCTGGAAAAGTGAACAGCTAGAAATAATGCTGATTGCAAGGACTGTACAATAAGCTGTAAAGCTCCAGGAGGAAGTCATGATTAAAGACAGAGTTAAGCTTCAAGGGAGATGGAGACTGAAAAAATCTTCTAAAACTTGTAATTTGAGAATGTTTGCATTTACAGAAGGAAAGGAAGATGGATGATGCTTGAACTACGACTGAAATAAAGGTGCTTTTACCCTTTCCTTCTGATTGAAGCTTTCAAAATTTTCCTGAAATACTGTGATTGTGCTATAATATGTATTTGCTTTTGCAGCCTGACTAGCTCCGGGAGGTTCCCTGTCTTAGCTATAGAAGGTTTGTGCTCAGGTTTTCTACTTCTTCACCATGCTAAAAAGTACAGCTAATCAACATAGTCTTGCCACATATACAGGTGGAAGCTGCATGTTTTCTCATGCTTTTTAGATTCGTACACATTTCAAAGCTTGAAAATCAGTGGTATCTCTGTGCCTGGCCATTTTTACATGATTTTCTTAGAGGAAAAAATCATTTGTTTCTGCAGATTGTAATTTCTAAAGAGATGAAGTTTACCAAATTTTATTTCACCTTTTTTCACATATGCCAAGTAAACTATTTTGCTGCTGTTTACTTCTGCTTTTATTTGCCAGGACACCAAACAAAGGTGTCCTTTGCATTTTTCATAAAGAGAGACCAGTTTGGTGACTGGCACTGAAAGAAAAGGCATTTGAATAAATTCCTGCATGACAGAATAGAAGAACCAGTCTTACTGTGCTTTCAACAACCTGAACATTTTTCATGGTTATGCTACATCAACGGAAATCATTATTCAGTGTACTCAGAACTCTTCTGTTTAATGAAAATGTGAGTGGAAATACTTTAAAAATCTTGAACTAGAGAGTAGTATTTTCCTCAGTTTTGAAACAGTCCAATTCTTAAAAGAATTAGATGTAATTATATAGAAATTGTTCAAATGTGGGTCATCATTCTTTCTGTTTGATTTTTCTGTATTTTAGAAAATAAGTTTGTTACACTTCCTTTAAATGCTGTAGACTGGACCAAAACGCCATTTGAAAGTTTATCACTTTATATTAAATTATCTGTTACTATCTCCACTGAAAATCATCAGTGAAATTCACAGTAGCAGAGTTGTTTTTGTGGTCGGAAAGTGTTCTGCATTCTGAGATGTTTTAATGAATACTTAAAAAACCTCAGAGATTAATTTAGATGTTCTGTGACATTCTGTAAGTGCTTCATTAAGGTTATGTTTCCTTTTCAGCATTGGCAGGCATTCTTAAAACTGACTGAATGCATAAACATTGCAACACTGTCATCTAAAATCGCTTACATCCTGTCCCCTAAACATCCTACACGTTCAGTTAAAGACCAGAATACCTGGCCAATTCAGGAAAGCTGCTTTGGAGGGAGATGAAGGGCAAGCAGTGCTGGTTTCAGATACCAAAATTAAGAAAAAAAAGCTTTAATTAGTCTCATTTCCCTTAACTGAGAAATATTTGTTTGCCTGAGTAGCCCAGGAGGTTTTTCCATCCTCATCATTGTTTACGGTCATCGGGCATATTGAACAATTGTTCACAGGGCTCAGTCACTCAGCCACGATGGCCACAGGGCAAATTAAATAGCTGCATGATATGCCGCAACAGCCTGTTCAGAGCTCTGGAGCAAAAGTCTAGTCTCAAAGATCTCTGAGAGCTTAAGAACAAGGAAGGAGAAGAAAAAATGTTTTCACAGCATAATATTGATTATGGTTGTATTATATTACTTTTTCTCAGTAACTCAGTATCTTTAGTCACCACCAACTAAGCAGCAGAAATATTTCCGTGTATGGAAAGAATGAATGTCCATTGTGCAACAACAAAAAGGTCTGCAAGACTCTCTTAGCAAATAGCAGTGACAAAGGTGCACCAAACTGGGACTTTTAAGGCATGCTATTCAAGGCAATTTCAACCCTTCTTTTCTTTTTTTACATGGCCCAAATTATTAGACTAAAGCAGTGATGAGATCTGAACAATCAAATTATTATTGCCTGCAGACTCACTGCTACAGCTTCCCTTTGTAATAACAGGCACAGACCATGTCCCAAGGCAGCTGTAACTCAAAAGTTTCCCTCAGCACCTGCAGAGATCACTAGACCTGCTGACATCGTGACTTTGCAAGGACTTATAAAGGGGGGGTGTGTGCACAGATGTATTGGAAGATCATAGACTTTCAAGCACTGAAGACTGGATAGCATTAGACAGTAAGCCACTCCAGTGGTAGAAAAGCAAATCAAAGATGTGATCCAATAAGAAAAATATTAATATGAATTGTAGATAAATAATTTCTGGAGGCATGACCAGAAAGAGAGTGAAGAGGTATGGCTTCTAAGCAACATGAAGTCTAAAAAGAGCTGTGCTTTTCTTCTTCAACACACTAGTGTTTACATCTCTGGTTTTTGCATCCTCTTCCATTTTGCTGGGGTTATGAAAAACAAACCTTAAAAATTCAGAGACGGCTTTGCTTGTTGAGAGTGCATGTATTATTGCAATCACAAGTAAATAATACTTCTATTTCTTTATTTCTATTTACACAGTATTTTTATTAAGTGAAGTAAAGCATTTTCAGGATCTTCACAATAATGCCTTGGATTTAATTGTAAGAAGTTAGTTTTATGTAATGGCACAAAGGCTTTTAGGATTAAGATAGCAGCCTTGCACTTCTGCTTTTCTCTAATTTCACTTTAGGTTATTAAATTTTTCTTGAGATCTATATCAAATAACACATTGGTTTATTAAATTCTTCTTAAGGGCTACGCATTTTTGTGTTTTGTTGAAACTTTTCATGCAAGAGAAATACAAAGTCCATATAGTGAACATTCCCTAGGCATTGTGTAGGGAATTTAGCTTTTAAATTTATGGTGGAATTTGGTGTAGCTTTTAAATTTATGGTGGAATTGCTGTTTCAAATTGTTTCTTTTTGCAGATTCTTACAGTAGAATAATAGTGCTTTTCAATCCAGTTCAGAGTCTCAGAGTTCAGAATAACGCATTTTAAGCTCTAGGAGTTAACAAGGGTTCTCTCCTCCGGAGTGATTTCCTCATGTGGATGAGTTTCTCAGATTTCTTGTCTTATTAGCTTTTCAGTGTCAATGTACAACTACCATTTTTCAGTTTCAAATTGCTTCTGATCAAACCAAAACCCAACATTGCCATTGCATGTAGCATGCCAACATTTACTGACATTTTTTCCCGTGCAGGTTTTATGTTTAAAATAAACCTTTTCCCATTCTAAAATCTTGGGCCCAAATGACTAACCATGGTTTTGTTGGGTTTTATTACCTCATTCATTATTTTCTATGATGGCTACTGTATTACAATCATTCCTTCCAAAGAAGTGAACCCATTTCTATACACTGAAGCTGTTTTCAGCAACTCGTTTGTTGCTTTTCTGATTGATGTTAGCACTCTCTCAGAGTGGTTTTACACCTAGGCAGCAGCAAACTGATTTCTTAAAGCCTCTACCCTAAGCAGCAGGGTTATGTATGACTGCTGTAGTGTGACCAGGAACCTCCTAGTAAAGGAAACGTTCCTCTGAAGGGACCCAATTGTTCTGCCACCTACTGCAGCATCCTAGCTCAAAACATATTTAAACATATTTAAAACCATAGGGGTTTACTAGTTTCAAAATTGTTTAGTTGGAAATTGAAGAATACTTGCCATGGAAGGTGTTCTGAACAAGATTGTATTTAAACATCTTTGAATTTTGGGACTGTCCATTTCAACATACAAGTGGCTGTTGCATCAGGGCTAAGGCACATTGGATGTGAGAGCACTGATGGGGTATGAGTTCTGTGGCCTAGGTGAAAAGTGTTGATGGAGAAAATGATTTATAGTTGCAAAGAGATAAAGTACTTTAGGATCTTCTGGCAGAATACAATAAACGATCTTGTGGACCAAATGAAGTTTTGGATGGAGCTCTGAACATCCCAATCTAGTTGATGTCCCAGGTCATTGCAGGGAGGTTGGACTAGATGACTTTTAAAGGTCCCTTCCAACCCAAACTATTCTATGATTCTATATCTGAAAAATTTTGTTCTAAATCTTTTGAACATTTAAAAAAAGTCTACTTTAAAACGGAAAATGCTGGTTTGAACAAAGCTATATTCAAATTTGAAACATTTCTTGTAAAACTCCCTACTTTCTTTGACTGAAATTATTTGCCGAATTTGCAAATACTATTAGCTTCCTAGAATGATAACGCGTGACAAATTTCCTGCTCAGCAAATACAAAATTTTGCCTGTCTCTTTGCCAAATACCTTGAAACTCAGCAGAAAAGACAGATAATTGCACTTCCTGCAAGCTCATCTTTGCAATTAATTAGGTAGTAAAGATAGGCATGACTCCCGGGCCTGAATTAAGGCAGCCTGGGTTTTTTAGCACATGTTAGTACCATGGCAAAGATGCCTTCTGGCTTTCCAGCCTTTTTTCTTTTTTTTTTTGTTATATTAAAGGCTAGAAATACTGTCTTGTTTTCCTATTTCCAAACCTTAGATTCTCACGTAATCATGTTACTAGCTGTAGGTGCTGGCTTTGAAGGCTGCAGCGTGTTCTGCTTATCTGGTTCTGACAGTAGCCAAGTTATCCAGCTGAATATTTTGTGCAACTGTCTGGTCTGGTTTCTTTCTTAATTAATGAACAGAAATATTTGTTGCATTCTTCTGCCGTTCCTATAATACTGCTGGTGGTTGCTCTGTTTCTGTGCAGTAACAGCTCTCGGCCATTGCTGGAATTTGCTGTTCCTAGGTAATTTTTATAACCTGATGCGCTCAAACCTGTGAGTATTGTGGTTCCTCTCATTGTGTGTTGCTTCTCTTGCTGTTTCACTTAATTTCCGATGCATTTTAATATACCAACAGTTTACTTTGTCTCCTCTTTGCTGTATATACATTTTCTTCTGATTGTTGCTTTCACTTTCATGAGAGACAGGTTGAGGAGAGAGATTTTGTTTTTTTAAAGCAGGAGCATCTTTCCCTTTTGGTTTTGGGAGCTTAATCCCTCACAGACACACCTTGCCCTGGGAATCTGGAAACACATTCTTAAAGTTTCCAGTATTATTTATGTGGTTTTGGTTTTGATGTTCCTCAGCATTATTTGGTCTATTTACTGTAGGGGTAAAGAAAGCAGCTGGTCCTGCTTTTTT
>JAVHNF010095253.1:0-18043 GCA_034783455.1 Micropsitta finschii | reverse complement strand
GAGACTGACGTGTAACTACTGACCTAATGTTCAGATGTCTGAGAGAAGGCAAGAAGCATGCTTGGGCAAACAGGTAATGATTGAAACAGCTTCCTAACGCAAAATACAAAAATATGCAAATCCCCTCAGGAATCTAACTTAGATGGATGCCAAAGCTTTTTTTGCTGACCCCTGTGTGTAGTAGTGGAGGACAATGAGAGAGAGGGAGAGAGAGAGAGAATGAATGTGCTTGGAGGCAGAGCAGGCAGCTTTGGTTAGAGCCAGAATGAGTATTGCAGGGAGGCTATACAGAAAAGCCCATCTAGAGCTGAGAGTGCTGTCTGGGACAGGCTTAAAGATACAAGTAGGAGAAGATAAACTAAACCCTCCAGATAATCTAGAGACATTTGATCCTCTTGTGTCTGTGGCACAGGCTATTGATATTTCCTTGTAAATACGTAACAGACCTGACAAATATGATTTTTTTTTCTTATCTGGTGTGATCTGCAAGACATCCAAACTGCTGGAGGGTTTCTTGGGTTAAAATTGAAAATACATCTTATAAATATAGTTGAGCCACATGATTATTTCACAACCATTTAAAAAGTGTTCATTTTTATAGTGCAGATGAAGCCAGAGTTAATTAACACTAGTCACTGGAGACAGCAGTAACTCACTCACCTTACTTTTTTTTTGCTTGTGCTAAATGGATTGCAATTACTCCCCCAGTAATACTGTGATAACAAAGTTTAATACACAGAAAAAGTATTAACAGTGTCAGTGATGCATTATGGGAGAGCAGTAACTAGAGGAAAAATAAAGTAATGAGGTTTTGTTCAGATCTGGAAAGAAAAGATTTTTCCTAATAAAGAAATGCATTTTCATCATTGTTTTCTAAACCCAGAAAGACTGCAGAAACTCAAACCAGAAAATCCTAAATAAGCCTTAAATACTTCCATAATTACATACATCTGCACTATTTTATACAGATGTTTATGATTAGGAATGCATTATTAGAACAAGCGAAGATCTTTACCACCTATAAGAAAGCAGGGCCACAGTTTCAGGAAACTGAGTAAAACCTATTTATTGTCTCTGCAGGTTTTGGGGTTGTTTTTTAGGGGGAGGGGGTTGTTGGTTTTTTTTGTTTGTTTTGTTTGTTTGTTTTAATTTTCATCTTTCATCTCAACACAGTTTGCTAGCAGAGTTCAAAAGGAGCCTAGTTCCATCCCATCACATCTTAATACCACTGTTAAAGAATCAGATGTAAAATATTGCTGAGAATACTCATGGGCATGGCTAAGTCATTCCACAGCAATACAGTATGGACACTATAAGTGAAAGACTGTACAACCCTCCAGGTTTTCATTATTATCCCTAGCAAACTGTGCATAATATCACCACTGTTCTCCAGATCAAGATGGAAAATTAAACTAGATGTTTAGTTCACTCACCTTGGTAAATGAAAATTTAATATGTTATGAAAAGATAATAGTAGGTTGCTCTATTTACTTCAATGTGCAGTACAGATCTCTTAAAAATCCCACTGTAGGTAAAAGCTGAAGTCTACGAGATACAAAATGCTTTATATTTGTAACTATTTTGCAATAATATGGTATTTTGTTTTCCAAAGGACTGTGTTAGAGAGACATGCTGTAAAAATCCAGATATGCTGCCAGTAATTAGGCAGCTGGGTGGCCTAGAAATCTTCTCCATTACACTTTTGTTTCCTTGCCAGTTCTTCATGTTCTCTCCTGAAAGCATGTTTTGTTTTTGTTTACATAGCCCTTGTAGGCAGAATGAATAAACCTTTTTTCCCCATGCTTGCCAGCCTTCACTGATACAATATCGGTTTCTCCATTTACGGGTTTTGGACAGGCATTTCAGAATATTTGGTATGACCAGAAATCAATTGTCATGTCACTAAAAGAAAACATCTTTATAGCACTCAAGATATTTTGAACTATCAGTCAAATGGAATTGAAGTTTACATCTGTTTTAGGAGAAGAGATCTAGGTGGAAATCTTAGCTAAGCTGAGTCAGGACCAGTTGGGCACCTGCTAAAAGGATATTCCCTGTGGGGAAAAAAAACTTTCCCCATAAAATTCCAAATTTCCTGCTTCCCTCCTTCCTTCTACTACTGTCTTTTCACTGTGTTATGTCTGTTCTGCTGAGATAATTTCCTCATTCAAACCAGCCCCTTTGGGGCTCTCAGGCTGAGCAGGGCAACCAGGCAATGGGAGCCCTCAAAAGAGAATCAATTTCATTTGCTGCCTTGAAATATTTTGGCAGAAAATCACTGAGCATGCATGGGAAGAGCTCAGTCAACTACCTAAGATGTTTGTGATTGTTAACTTCTGATCAAACTATCGAAGTACATGGCCATCACTGAAGGCAACAGCTCAAAATTAAACAATTTATCTTGTTTCTAGAAATAGCAGCAATTGAAATTTTACATTTTTTACATATGGGGAACATTTTTGCTTTCCACTGTTTGTAATGAAAACAAAAAAGAAAAGTAGCATAGGATTTATTTCTCATTTTCAGAATAATTTTTCTCCCTTGAGCAGACTCTAATCACAGTGTGCTTCAGAGCAAGGGAAGAAAGTTTGAGAAAGTTGTTAATTCTAAACAGAAATTTTCAAATATAGTTATTTGTCTCTCAATCAATAGATACTAAAATTGTAAAAAGAAATCGTTATCAAAATAGATACGAACATAACAGAGAAAATATAAGTTTAAACAATTATAAAAAGCAAGAGTCATGTAGCTAACTTCACTGCAAGATTCCCAAAATATATTAAGGATTAAAAAGTTTAAGACTGTGGTCACATTATGCTCTTACACTGAACATTCAGAAACTTTACAATAAAGTTTTTACTATATAGAACAATATATACAAGAGTAAAGCAATACTGTTACAGAAACCTTAACTCTTACTAACCAGAGCTTGTAATTTAACATATTCTGCTAAAGAATAAGTTTTTCTATTCACCTGGAACAATTATCAAGGAAATCAATACAGTTTTGAGACATTAGATCTTGCATTTCATATCACTTCTCATAGATCCTGTCCACTATTTAATGTTTTATGACATTTTCAGCTCATCTTCTGAAATGCTCTGAGCTTCATTCTCTGCTCAGATGTGAATATCTCTGGAAGATTGAGAACAAATAAAAATAAGTTGTTCCACATTTGTGAAGTGGAATCAATGTTATTTTGTAGCAGATTAAAATTAAATACTCTAAAGATATTCCTTACTTTGCCACAAACATTTACATGGCTATATTCAAGTCACCAAGTCTGTTTTATTGTGTTCCTACAGATAGCAAAAGATACTTCTAAACTTGCCAACTGCAATGTTTTGTGCATACAGTTAATTATCATCTCAAAGCTCTTTCAAAATCTATGGAAACCTGGAAAGACAGTGATACAAAAATGTTAACTACCCATTTCCTTTTGTAACAAATTTCAAAATATCCACAATCTGTGTCCAGAATCTTTAGGTTTGAAACAGGAGGTGCTCTGGGCACTAGCTTTAGAGGAACTTGTAAGCAGAACATAAACTTTATGGTATATAATGAGCAGAAGTCTGGAGATAATTGCACTTATTCAGTTTAAGGCCAAAATTCTTTTTTAAATTCCAAGTGTAACCCTTCACACTGCTGTGTTTATCCATAAGATTCCTGAGTGCAACAGCTTGGTTCCAGTGGAACCAAGGCTTCCCTTGCAGAGCGGCCATCCACTCCTACCAGCAGGGCTGCCCTCCATGCAAGGGATGTGCATGGAAGCAGTTCACTGCCTGGATAAACAATGCTTCTGTTTGTTCTGACAGCTTAAAATAATGTCACCACCATATCACTGACATGCCACTGAACATGTCAGAAGCTGGGCCATTTCACTGCGCTGAAGTGCTTTTCCTTTTATTGCCAGCCCTATAACAAGATTATTGAAATGATTCAACAATAGTCAAGCTGAAGCTATAGGTACTTGTTCAAAGTAAATAATAAAAGCATTTTATCAGAATTGCTGTCATTTTCCTGTTGAGGGATACATCTGTTTCATAAACACACTTTTATGTGTGCCTGCCTTATGTGAACTTGCTCTAATTTAGTTACACTGATAGGTACAGTTGTAGCTTTCTTTCTAACAATATTAACAGATGAATAGGGCAGTCATTTTCAGACAGCAATTTGCCATGGCTGCAGTCAAAGTGGATTGGTTTGAGATTGCTACCTAGTAAGAACAGGGGGTTTTATTATTATTATTGCAGTTACTTTGTTGTCAGGTTGGGTTTTTTTATTTTAAAGTAGGCTACTGGAAACTGTTAGTTATGCATTAATTTGAGATAAGAATTCATCACAAGGAAAAATAAATGGGTCAAAAGCATTCTTAAGTGAAAAATAGTGGTAAAGTACAGTCTATAGATATGGAAAGGTACAGAGACCATCACCTATCTGTGTCCTGAGTACTGTCTAGAAATGTAAACCCTGGTCACGTGACACAGCTATCTGACATGCATACAAACAGCAAGGGCCATTTTTGCAGGGTGACAGCTAAGGAGAGCTGCAAAGCAAGTGGATGCATCATTGCATTTCTTTGTGAGGAGAGGAATCTATGTCTGTACATGGAGATACAGGGAAAACATGCACTATTTTGAAAATCAAGTGCTTTTGTAGCCAGATTCAAACCTCAAAGCTATCAGCCAGATAAGTCTAGATGCCTTTGTTCAAAATAGCAACCTCATAAATCCTGCCCAAGCACTATTCATCACCTAAAGGCAACTAACCTCCGTCCCAGAAGCACCTGTCCACCTGTGTCGCCAGGTAAGTTTCAACCTATTTTAACTGACAACCAATAGTCTCAGATATATGAAGTTCCATGTAGAAGTTGGTGACTTGACAGAGGAAAGAGACCTGAACCAACATCCCCACATAAAGGAAAGTTGGGTTTCAAGCTTGAATGCCTGGTTACCTAACCAGAACACTGCCAGTGTCCTGGGCACTGATGGACTTTCCTGTCCCTGTCCAGCCACCCCTAGGGTTCCCCTCATCCTACCCACAGCCCAGGATCCCATTTCAGTCCCCCAGAACCATCAGTCCTTGCCCCAGTGACATTGCAGCAGGGCTGTTCTTCAGCTCCCCATAGTGCTGCCCTGCCCAGCCATGGGCCCTGCTGAACAAGGCTCACCTGCACACCCATGTCCTGGCTCAGCCTCAGCATGTCCCTGTCCCCAGGGCTGCCAGCATCCCCTATCTCTACCTTCCAGATCCTTTAGGCACTGAACTTGTGGTCCTGAAAACACATAAAGATATTTTTATATCTAATCCCACATGCATGCACTTGAATTTTTCAGACATGTCCCTTCCAGGGGTGTAAATAGGGAAATGACTTCTTTTTTGAACACCCACAAGGAAAGCTGCATGGAGCTTTTCGACAGTGCTTTCCTCACATGAAACTGGCCAGAGAGGAAGACATTCACGCAAGTGTTCACCAACACGCTTTATTCCATCACCTAATGTTGCACTAGAGAGTAGCACTCACCCTGCGTCTATTTTCAATGGCTAATCAGTCATGAATAGCTGTGTACAATGAGTAATGATGAATAGCTTCAGGAGATCATCTGCATTTTCTCTTCAGAGAAGTAAAGGTTATAGTGATACCCCTGTCCCACCACCCAACCTGTTGTGTGATAAGAAGCACAAGGAGAAAGATGGCCTTAAACAAAATACTTTTCTTGTTAAGTGAATAACGACTTCTTCCTTGGTCAAGAGGCACAAAATACAAAATATATTGAAAATGAAAATAAACCAATAAACATTAAGGGAAGAGAGACACTGAATTAATAGCTTTTCAGCTATTTCTACTGCTATGAGTTTACAGATGTCAGTACATTTAACTTGTGTTACTTTAATTTTCTATGTGCCTGTTCTCAGCTGGCAAAATTCAGGTAGCAGGGAAAAGCACTGAAACCCTCTGTCTTTTAATTTGAGAGGAATGAGGAACAAAAGCCCAGTCATCCTCTGGAGAGAGAGGGTTCCAAAGAATATTGCAGCCCTGCAATAATGAAATCCCTTCATCCTCTTCACTGTTTGCACCTGACAGTGAAATTCAGAAGCTCTCAATTGCTGGAACCTGGAAATATCAAAGTGTGCTTCAATATCGATTGCTACCATTGCCCCAAGAATATCTATTGAAGAAAACAGGTGAAGTCTGTCTATCTCTTCTGTTCCTGAGCTACATGGAGCACTTATATGAAATCTTATAGGGTAAGGGAAAGTTCAGAATTGCAGACAGCTTGGACTATGTCAGAAAGTCTCTTTCGACAACATGTTTTTCAGTTCCCTTGGTTTTGCTTAGAAAAATACTACTTTCCTTCACATTTATCTCCACCCTCTTTTCCTTTTAAATAATTGCAGGAAGGAGAAGGTTAAGCAATCAGCCCTGAGGGAACACCTAAATGAAAATTTATGTTCAGGGGTATTTTCCTCAAATTTATTTCCATTTATAACATGTAATGGAAACAAGATATTTATTCCATAACACAGAGGAAGGGAGAGCTGCGGCTCTATGATCTCAGAGACCTGGCATGATGCAGACTGCAGAGAGAACACCCCCCCCCCCAAAACCTCACTCCAGAGCACCAAGGAAGAAATGAGCCTCTCCCTGCTCCCACAAGTCCTGTCTCTGCTCTGCTCTGCAGGAGCTGGCAGGAGCATCGATGTGAGCTTCTGCAGAGCCAGAACTTCTCCCCAGGATATGAGATCCAGCAAAGAGCTGTTAAACACAATCTGAAAATCTGCCACTTCTTCTTCTTGGAGGTGGTTTCCCCTTCTCCTCCGCAGTGGAGGGAAGATGTTTGCACTGTTTGTAATACATCCAAATACCTTCTTCAAACAAAATACTTCCCTCATGAAGCATCTCAGCCAAAAACCTGGAGGAAACTTTGGTACGACTTTCCCTCTGAGATGACAGTCCTTACTGGGAAAAATAAGGGATTATAACTGTGTAACCGGAGAAGACCTTGATATCAGCAGTGCGGGATGTTGGAGTGTAGAAGGGAAAAAATTAGTTGAAATGCTATTGCTTCTAAAATGAAAACTGGTCTCTTTGCTTGTTGCTCTTCTTTAAAGAATTGAAGAACCACTCAGATTTGTTATATATACATACGGCTGGCTGGCTGGCTGGCTAGATAGATAGATAGGTGATTTATACAAATATATATTAGTATGTTAAGTGTTAAAAGCCTAAATAACTGTGGAAGATTGTTTCTTTTGCCCAGAAAAAATAGGCTAAGGTCCTTGAAAGCAAGGACTTTTCTTCTCAGTCATACAAAGTTAGCTCAAGGAGTCCTGGATAATACCAGAGGTTCCTGGGCAGCACAGTGGTATGAACAGTAGCTTACCCTTCTGGTCCCACTGCACTTTTTCCTATCACTTGTGTTTGTAAAGGCACACCCATCCTTTTCTTCTTAGTTGCTTCTTACAGCTTTGCTGCTCTTGCATTCAAATAAAAAAAAAATAAATCATTAAATTAATGAAGATAACTTGTTGTGCTTTAGAAACCCATCTCCATTGGGCTCTCCACTTAAGGTTGTCATACAGACAGCTGCTTGTCCTTTTCTAATTGAAGTGGTCATACTGAAGAGACAACAGACATATGTTGAAGCTTTCTACCCTTTTGAAGAAAGTATTTCTCTACGTCAGCTGGCCTGTGAGCAGCAGAAGTAGCAAAACCTTCTGTCTCAAACATACATGCCCAACAAGCCACAGTCACGCTCATATCCACCACAGATCTTCCCATAATACCTCCAGTTCCTTATTCAAATCCTCCCACTTATTTCTAGGTCCCATACCTACCAGAGAGAGGAACCAGAAGCAGCTTATGTGGTGGCTTTTTGTGAAATAGGCATCCAGCAATTTGTTGAGGAATATACATCTGTTATTATGCTGGTCAGGTACACAGCACACAGGTGCTGTGCTCATGCTCCAGGTGCACTCTCAGTGGAGGTATCAATTTTGGTTATCTTATTCTATCTGATTTTGGTGGGTCAAGTTTGGTAGAAATTGGCAAATGGGCTCAAAATTTAGGGGAGAAGAGAGGACTAAAGTTTCATAATTATTTAAATCTTTTCACATAAAGCTATAAATGCCTACTCTCAAAAACCATTTTTTAAAAGATATTTTATCCACCAAATTTTCCATGCAAGTGGTTAATGTGCCACAAGGAACAGAAAATCTGGAAAAAGATGTTTTCAGACTACTTTCTTGGGCCCAGCATCTATTTTTTCATTTCCACATTAAACAAAAGAGCCAGTCATATGTAGGTCAATAAAGTGAACACAAGGGAGATGTACCTCCAAATTGGAGCCAGACGGTGAATAACATAGCTGGAATGTACTTAAACCTCAGTACCAGCTCGTGACAAGGTCTGCTCTCTGTCTTAGCCCTTGGATTTCGGAAAAAAGCTTCAGGAGCTAAGAGAAAAACTTTCAACCTGACAAATACTCCTTGGATGGAAAAGGCTCCTGTTTTAATTCAGCACAGATGTGACTTTTAATGAAAACATTATGGCTTTGCAGCTGCATGGATGATACAAACCTTCTTAAAGGAATAAATGACTCAAAAAGCTTTATTTTCACTGCGCCATTATGCTTGACCTTTGCTGGGATACAATCTTAAAACCAGCTACAATGCTGTTTATAGTTACCTGTCTCTTATCCAGTCTAATCTTTGGAGAAATGGGGCAGCCTGAGTCCTGCTAGATGAGTAAAGAGAATAGCCCATACCTCCCAGGTGGGACTCAGCACTTTGCAGGATTAGGTACCTGGCAAATATAGACACCAGTGGTAAACAAAAAGGAAAGCATCTAAAGGCACCAGGCAGTGAACAGCAAAGAAATACTGGGTCGCATTAGCACAGAGTCATTAGACAACACTGAAAAATAGGTCAATGTGAGGAACACTGGGAGCTTTTTTTACAGCAGTCATCCTCCAAAATTAAGTTGGATCTAAGGGCTGGCTATTTGGCTAACATTCAGACACCTGCTTCATGCAGGCACAGAGGTATATCATAAACTTAATTTCTTCCCTTCATTTCATGTCTTAATTCTGCTGGGCAGGAGACAAGACAGACACCTATGTAATAAGCTTATATATAAATATATATATAAATATAAATATATATATATATATATATAGTCAAGTAGCATCATCTTCATCTCACTTAACTTCTGTCTGATCTGAGACAGTCCGCTAGGCTTCCTTCACGCAGTGCATCTCTGGGGTCAGTTCACCACACATACCCTAGGATGGGATAAATCAGCTCCTAGAGAGAGCCCGTCTCTTTCCACATAAAGAAGCTCAGACTAGGCAGTTTTCAGATAGCCATTAAGGTGCAGCAAATCCCACCTTTATTATATATGACCCTAGTGGGTAATTAAGGAAAAAAGAAAAGCTAGAAAAATAATGAAGACCAAGCAAATCTTTTCCATCTCACAGAACAAGCACTATTGTCCTAAACACACAAAGTTACTTTTAGGTAAGACTTTTGGGGTCATCTTTCTTGCTATTGTTTTGGGATGCACATAATTCTCCTGATTTATTTCAGATTTATGACCCTACAAGTTAAAAGAAGTCAAACCCCTGTGGTCAACATTTTCCTTCACCCAACATGCCCTGTACAGACACTGCACTCATCTGGCCCTGATTCAGCAGACCACTTGTGCATTTATTTAAAAACTGCTGAATCAAGGCCAGAGGTATCATCCTGTCCTCAGCAGTAAACTAATAAGCCAAATACTGTGGAGTCAAGTTTGACATGCTGGCACATTCACATTTTTCAACTTGGATTCCTGGAAGTCTCCACTTTACTGTAAAAATCTGGACTTCCGCTGATTATACCCTTTGTAGCAGAGGTGTAGCATGTCACATCTTAGGGTTTCCAACCCTAACTATTCTATTCTATGATTCTTACTGACTCACTGAAGTTTTAAAAAATATTTACCAGTATTAATATAAAACAGTGTCACAACAGTGTCCGATAATTGATCCATGAAATGTATATAATTTGAAGAGCACATGGAAATAAAGGAAATACTGTAAGAGAAAAGTTCATTTCGGCCCTGGACAACTGATGAGAGAGCCCTATACAATTCTGTTTAAAGAGAGAAAGTTTAATGTTATTATTCTTTAGCAAATCATCCTGAATGAATTTCATCATTCTTGATTCAAATGTGGCTTTTTGACACTTTAATCATGAAGAAGCTGTTCCTGAACTGCACAATACAAAAAGAGGTGCCATAAATTTAAGTAAAATACTATTACCTCCTCATTTTGCAAAATTCACAGTCTCATTCAAATTAAACATAATTTCTCTGCAATAGATGAAATGAGTATTGCAAAAATGGAGTTGCATGCATGGGTTCAGAAACATTTTAATCATTTTATGTTTTACATACATATATATGTATGTGTGTGTTTATGTATATATCAAGAATGGCATCCTGGCAACTTTGCAGTTTAACCACTATATCTCTTTCCCATAGTGATACACCCTGTTATCTTCTTGCAAATGAGAAACATTCACTACAGCAATATAACAAAGCAATCTTCATTAAAACAGGGTATGTAGGTAAAGGATTTCTATTACCACATTACACCCCCCACTTAACTGAAATACAGAGCACTCTAGGCATTCACCTAATTTTATTGCTTGTACCCTCCTGCTCCCCATTTATTATTGAGCTACCACATTTATAATTCATTTGGACAAGTTTGCTCCAGAATAAAGCACAACCAATCTGCACAGTACAATGTTTACCTCTCACCCCTCCTCTTTTCTTTTTTTCTCTCTCTTCCTTGTTATAGTAACAAATCATTTTTAAAAGCTATGGTTGGTTAGTTGTCAGTTTGCCCCCCTTTTTAAATTTAACACACACACACAAAAATTGAGCTCGATTTGTTTTTCTTTAATAAATAGGTGCTTCTGAATAATGCAGGGTGAGCAGTTACTTCAGGTATTACATAATACTCTAGCTCAATTGGCAACATTTTAAGCTTGTAAATCAGGTTTTAAATTTGCATGACAAGTACAGCACATATGACATTTAAGCTAATGACTTGCTTTACAAATTTATGGACCCTTCTCATTCATATAATGCTAGAAAGACAGGAAGCTTTTGTATTTTGATTCCAAAATGTTGCAAACTCTGTGTTTCACATTTACAGGATCTGTGTTCTTCTGCCATGCAGTAAATTTCAGGTGGTAAAAGGGCACTGCGGAGGGTGCAAAACATAAAAAAAGACAGACCGTAATAAGCCCTTTTCAACACTAGCCAGAAGTGAGCTGGAGAAATTGCTCTACTATATATAAAGAGAAAAAAAATTAAAAAAAATATATAAATCTTTCCTTAGGGAACAGGACAGCATTTATCAAACTTATTTTGTTGTACGGCGTCCACAACTCTATTTTGGCTGAGGGAGAGCAGCAAGATTATAGTTGCTGAACAGAAGTGGAAGCACGGCAACAAACCAAATGTCCCACATTACCTCATTTCTTCATTTTCGTACTCAGGGTAGGCAAATGGGCAAAGATAAAAAACAGCAGTCTAGCTACACTGTAGGTAAATATGCAGATATTTTTATCCCATTGGTGTTAGGTTTTCACTGAGTCACTTAGTTCTTTACTGTACCTCTTTTGTCCACCTCTATTAAAATATATAACATACACAAGTGTATTAATTCAGATTACACAGTTGTATATAGGCATACTGACCTAATTTATAAGAACAGTCTTCAGTAAGTACTTAACACCTTGAATCTCCAGCTCAGCTGCACTCAAATGACTTATATTGGACTCAATTCTCACCTCAGCTTGCTCAAATACAAAATTCCCTGTTGTTCAGGAGGCTAGTGGCTAATCAAATGCCAACCAATTAATGAAAAATCAGAGGTAAGATACCAGATACATGGAAAACCAACAGACAGCACAACAGGAAACAAAGCTGAGTGAAATTATAATTTCAGAATGCTATTATTAATTTGCAGTTGAAGAAGGAAGACTAGTCTTGTGGTTAAGAACCTGTAATAGGACTTGGGACCAGGCACGTAATTTACTTCTTGGCTATACTGAACTTTCCCTCAGTAACTTCGAGCTGACCTATTTATCTTCTATGTAATTTTCCCATATATGACATGATGCTTAAACCTGTTTCTCTTCCCATCTCCCTCCCCTCTTTATTGACCTTCATCCATGGAAGCACTGGAACAGACGCTGCTCTCTCATAAATGACTGTTATGTAGAATTTCTATCCTAATACTAGGGATTTTCTGTCTTTCCAATTATCAAAATAAAGCCTTGTTTTCTTTTCACAAAAAAAACAAAACAAAACAAAACAAAACAAAACAAAAAAATACCAAACAAAAAAAAAAACCCCAACGCAAGGTGTATGTCAAAGAAATCTGAAATTCAAACTTTTACAATTATCTTGTTTCAGGAAAAAAAAAAAAGATTAGCATTGCTAAACACTCTTTGAGGACTCCACAAAGCTATATCTATCTGCTAATCATAAACCACAAGTGAGATGCACATTAAGGTACTACCTGTGTATTTCAACACTGTCTAACCCTATCATATCACAAGTTGTAAGCTTGACTCTGTAAAACTACATTTTTTAGTAACATTTAACTGCACAAAACCTGCAAAATAAAAGAAAAAGGGTATGAATTAAACATGATTCAATCTTAAATAAGCCTGCATATATAATTTTGCTATAAAATCAATAGTTTCTTTTTTCCTATTAAAGAATATAGTCAGCATTTTTCTCTAAGCAGAGCTGTCTTTTGGTGATGTTCTAGGACTTATATTATGCAAAACATCAAACTAGAGTGCCCACTTCATGAATATATATATCCTTTCTTCCAGCAACCTCAGCAATTATAAAACTTTTCCAATTTTTTTTTAACACTGAAGTACATTAATTGAATGGACAGCATCCATGCATGTTAACCAAAAGGCATTGAGTATCTAGATAAAAACCTTTTTTACCTGTATCAAATGGGCTGCTTTAAGACTTACTTCTCTTCACATAAGTAGAATCAATAAAGGCCAAGTTCAATATTTTTATTTAAGACAAAAATGCAGGAATGTTTGAGTTCACACAGAAAAAAATATAAATTAAAAATGCTTTGAAAATAGTTTTCCTTTACTTCAGCAGTATGTACAACATGCCGTATCTCAACACATTAAATAGATTAATATATGTGCATGTTATTAGACCAATATCCAGAACACACTTGTTCATAATGCATTACAGATGGGTTTCCTCTAATTATTTACGTATTGCTATATGAAGTCTACAATGCTTACCACTTTGATGGTACTTTGAGTTACTGTTTTGATGACTCACATAACTTTGAAGCACTTCAAGGTGATGCTGAGCTCCACTTGCAAGTCCTTTCTTGTTCTTATATATGTGATTAGCATACAAACGAGAAAATTTCTATTTACAGGTCAAACACTAAGTGAACAACAATCGGTATTGGATAATCTAAAAAATATACTAACCTGTGCTTCTTGTTCATTTTTTATATAATTCACCAGCCATCTTAACAATCCAAAATTTATGAATGACTTCTCTGCTATCAATGTGTGTGTGGCTTTCTTAAGTTTCTGTAAGAAATTATGCAAATCACTTTTTAAAGTTTTTAGTAATAAATTTCACACCAACCCTTTGATTCACCCTATTCTACTGGAATGACTTAAAAAAAATAGGGGAAGCATCATCCTCTATAGATTAGTTTTCTCCATCCAAAATCTTATATTTTTGTAACAAAAGATACTTCAGGAGAGAAAATAATATTATTTAACATGATTAATTGTTATGTTAATTAAATTGTTATGTTAATAGAACAGAGAAAGCAGCGCTATATTAATAATTAATAATATAAACAATTGCTTTCACCTTCAGAATAATTTTCCAAGCATATATATATGTTTAATATATCATTTACATTGTTTAGATATAAATATGAAATAAATTTAGATTTACATACTCTTTTCTGATCTTCCTGAAGGAAGACTGATACAAATGAGAAGAGCAAAGCACTTTGGAAATGGTCTTGCAGGACTGAAGATGAGCCTTTTTGTAGTTTAAAGGTGGAAGAAGGCTTCTGCAAAAACTCTTCCAAATTACTTTGTTCCTCTGAGTCAGTTTAATCCCTTGGAGAGAATATCTTCTGGAGTGACCTCCTTGAACTTTTGTGACCAATGCAATAAAACACCAAAAGACCTAGAGATTAGAAAAGAGCCTTGAAACTAAAAAGAGTGTTCCTCAGGGCTATAAGTTACACCAACAGAGTGCGACTGAATCCCAGTGGGAAGAGAAGATCCTGTATCCCTACCATTAATTATCTGCTTCCTAATCTACTCCCATTATGATTGTAATACTTTCCAAATGCAGCTCTCCTTTCTCATGCCTGCAGCAATGCACATTGTTCCCTGTCTGACAAAACCCCTCTTTGTTTGGGAATCACAAGCTATGTAAACTGAATTATAGTCTTTAAGAAAAGAATCGTATCTTTGTTGTGTTTATGCTACACATTTCTCTTCCATGTTTTATACAAATGATTTGCCCATAGAAACTGCATGGATGTTCAAATAGCATAATTTAAGAATTACTGCTCTACATGTCTAAATGCTGCTTTATCCTGTGCATAGCCTTACCCACTGTATGTATTTTCATTAATTATGTTTGCTCTTCCCTGTTACTTAAAAATAAAGAAAACCAATTTTATTCTTGGGTACAACTCAGGACACCCAAAGGCTTGCTCAGAATTATTCAGCAGAATCATTTTGAACATAGACAAATACAGTGTGCATGTTTAAAGGTGGAAAAATTTGTTTATTCCCACAGATCATACAACTCGCTTCCACCTCATAATAGGAGCATTGTCCATTGGTACAACACAAGCTGCAAACTACACTCCCACAGGGTTAGAGCCACTACAGTCATATTCCCTGCTTTACTGCCTGACCATCCCATGCCATACTCTGCTTGAAGCCAGATACAGGATCTTGGGGCACAGGATACATGCTATGGTCTCTAGCTGCAGAAGACCTCCCTAGTATTGCCAGGATTACTCTGGCTCTGTAACTGCACACACACTGATATGGAAACAACTCTCTGAGCTTCGTGGACCTAGTCCTTGAAAAATATAGGACAAAGGAGTTTTTAGAGAAAATGAAATGTCTTGACATGAAGGCATGAGATGACATGAAATGCACACATGTAATTTCATGACGAGGTCATATTGTATTTTATGCATATCCTACATAGTCATACATAGAGTTCACCAATTTTAGAGGCTTTCATAGCTTTTTGCTCATGTTTTTTTCCTTTTCCCAAGGGTGCAAAATTACTAGAGCACTAGGACTGAGTACAATTGCTGAGTACAATTTTCGCTAGTTTAATTCCTGAGTATATAAAGTATAATTTAGCAATGGCTCAGTTGTTAATGAAATGTAAGAAAGATCCTGAAAAAAGCATGAGTCTATAGTTTATGAAAGCATTTGTGGGAGTTGGGGAAAAATTACCATTCATTAAGACACTTGCTTTGCCAGGTGCATACATATATTCCATCAACACGAAGATCTTAATCCACAAAGCTGAAACAATCTTTAAGGGAAGGCCAATGTTTTGAGGGGTTCATCATTATAAAGGCAAGCAAGATCATCAAGAACTAGTTATTTATAACGAGAGCCTTTAGTAATAGACACACTGACTTGAATCATGAATGTTTCCTAGTTATTCAATATCCTTTTTGTCCTTGCTATTTTTTTTTCCCCAAAAAAGAATTTGGATCAGATTTTTATCTTTAAAGTTTGATGTTTAATTTTCTAATACTTTAAAAACGCACAAGGAAAGTGGTAATAGAGTAATCATTTTACATTAAGCAACAGCAGAAGAGTAATGAAGCGGAATCACAGTGTTCAAGTCCTTCATTTACAAAACAGGCTTTTATCCCAAACACCTGCATCTTTCCCCAGGCTGAGGGAACATTTTGACTTAAAACAAAATGTTAGAAGCTCTGGTGCATTATCGCTTCAGATCATCTAGAGCCGACTGATTCTGGGTGTCAATTAATGTTATTACCACCTAATCAAATGGTACTTAATACTAACTGTGGGCTATACCCCTGGCTTTGTATACAGCTTGGGATTCACAGTCGAAGAAAAGAAGCTGTTTGTAAAGTTTACAGAAGCAGTTTACAGAAACTGCAAATATTACACTAGTTTCTAAGAAAGACAGAATTAAAAAGAATCACACGTATTTCAAGAGAGAAATTTTAGTGTAATTACTTTCAACGTATTATATGCAAAGATCATACTGTCAAAAGTATCATGTTTAAAGAGTTCAAAAGCATAAAGTCTTTGTTAGGTGAGACTCAGTCCCTGCTCTGTAAAAATATTCCCAAAATTGGAGATGGGGACAGGGTGGACTATATATCTCCAGAAGTGTCTTTCAACATCAGCAGTTCTGTGAGTCTCTAATATGTAGGGTTTGCCTTCCAGATGATGGGCACCTAATTATGATATACAACCATCTATGGTACACAGCCTTGTGCCTTCTCACAGGAGTGGTAGCTCACATACCAAATCCAAAGTATCTTCCTTTTCACCTTCATCTTCCTGTGAAAACACCTTAATCAGCAGCTTGTAATCTAAGGTGACACTTTCTGAATTCCTTCTATCTTCTTTGTAAGTATTAATGCAATATTCATGGTTAGAAAACAGACATAGAGTGTGGGCCTCCTGTGCTCAGTAGACAGCCCAGACACAGAAATACTGGCCTTTGCTATGATTATGAGGTCATATGAAATACCAAAATATGCAGTGCAACACGGTTTGGAACTTGAGAATTTAGTATTCCTTCCCTCAATGATGCTGGTACCTTTGAGCTTCCCTGTTCTTTCATCCCAGTAACTGCCAACTTCTCACCTCCAGATCCCATGAGGGCCAGAATTTACTGCTGTCTCCTGGGAATTTGCTGGTAGAGTGTCATATCTCTGCAAATGAACAAGGAAGAAGCTAAACAGAAGACTTTTTCTCTTAGGTTTATACTCCAGATGCTGACACTCTGAATAAAGAAAGCAGCAGCACCATCTCTCTCCACCAGCATGAGCATTACTGATATCATACGCTTTTCCAGGAGATCAGAGCTCACTAAACAGAACATGGACAAACCTTTTCCTGCAAATCCTGGCAGGGCAAAACTGCAGTAGCCATATAACACAAAGAGCTACTGCAATTTGTTTACTTCACTTTCCCAGTTCAAATTATTTCAGAAGTTTCTGACAACCTTAACGCCATATTCTTTTTCTTACCAGAGGAAGAGTAAAGCCAGCATAAAACCATGAAGTCTAAGCTCTGTAATGCATGCTTTGGCTAATTCAACAGAAAAGTTCACATACACATTTTTTATTCAGATCAAAGCTGGTCTTAACAAATTATATCCTATACTGTGTAGCCATCACCTTCCTGCAAAGGAAAGGAAATGCTTCTCACCTTTCCAGTGGAAGCTGTCCTATCAACCCGCTTTGGACAGAATTTCTGGGTTCAGTGTAACAGTATGCTTCTTCACTTCTGATGCAGCATCAGAACATCTTGCACACAAATGTACCTGAACACACATTGAACTCTTACAATTCCTTCTCAGAACACCATTAATTTTGGATGGAAACTGAGCTGTGGTAGCTGGGTTAGCTGTAACACCTTCACACTATATGCGATCACTATTTGATACATTATTTGAAACCCTGCCAAAACCCACTTGAGAAATAAGTTATCTTACAAATGATCTGTGAAGAATTTATTTTCTATTATAATTAAAAGCCCACTTTATATACACTAGGCATCTTATTTCTTTAATTACTTTCAAACAGTTTCTGAATGGTTTATGCATTCATCTCCAAACACACCAGCCTGTTACTCCCCACTGGAATATAATACATTTCAGTTGTTAAAATATGCTTTGTGACTGTCTTCTTTATAGCAGTGACTGCAT